>BLXT01007613.1:1474477-1485215 GCA_019648995.1 Plakobranchus ocellatus | reverse complement strand
CTCTCAGATGGGTGATGCGGAAATACCGATGCTGTGCCGATGTGATAACCCGTTGCCTCCCAGATCTTGATCGGTCTATTGTCTGTTGTCCTTCCTGTGTTCCTGTACCTTGTCTGTAGATTGTAGATGATTTCTCTACTACAGTTAAAAAGCCTTGCTACATTCGCCACGGGGACACCTGCTTCGATGAGCCCTATAGCACGTTCTCGCTCATCTGCACTGAGACTGGCATGATTGGAAGTCAATTCTTTTCTACCTATTTGAAACTCGCAGTTCAAATGCAACTGCTATTTTCATTAACTTATTCCACATCTTTTGTAGCTTTTGAAATAAGCTACACGTTGATACCAAAGATGACACAAAATAAGCTCAAGCTCAAAATAAAACATGTAAACAAAGGAAAACACTAGACGCACAGAAGTGAGCGAACTCAACTAGGTAGGTTGTCAACATTTATTCCAAAGACAGTAAAACAGTAAACTCAACGCGTTGCACTGTTTGTAAATACAATTATTATCCATTTTGATAGTACAGAATTTGTACAAAGAAAAAGTACCAAGTTTCTTTTGGAAATACGGATGTACACTTGGAATATATACGTATATATTCACAAACATATACGCGTTTTTATTGTTTTTCTTGCCATATAAAGCCAGGCACTTCATTTCCCTTTTTAAAACTTTTTTGTTGCTGCTGTTGTTAATCTAATAATTATAAATCTAGACCTGCTCTAGCCACTAATCCATATTCTTACGGCTTTGTCCACAGGTTTGTCCCTTATTTAAGAGGACAACATACTAAACTTGATTATTATTTTTATGAATTAAAAATTGGGTTTTGATTTTAAAAAAATGTCGTTTGACGAATGACAGATATTATTTGTTTTCCCTATAGATGAATTTGCCAATTTAGCCCTTGCGCTATCAAGACAGGTGATGAAATCTAAAACCTGGACATCTTTATCCATACTTTTAAAACTCCAGATGTAAACTCAGTCTTACTCCTAACTTGAGGAGTTTTCCTTTACCCCAGCTCTTCCTTTGATAAACATACACATATACAAACACATACACATACAGACGCATACGATAACACAAAGATAAAAAGAAATCGTTAAAAAAATAATATATTTTCATAGCTCAATTTTAAGACCATGCCACGCTATTTATTTTTAGTACATTTGAGGTCTTAAGAATAATTATACTCTCTCATCTTTAGTCTAGATTCTAGACCTGAATTCTTAACCAAGAAAAATCAAAAGGCCTGTTTTATCAAATTTTTCTGCACTTCTTTCCTTCACGGAATCGGAGCATTGTTCCCTGTTCCTTTTACTTGTCGTGCATTGCACCTAAGCCTAATTAGGCGTGGTAGTGGAAAAATAATCGGCCAATTTCTGTTATATTAATTAAAAAAATATAAATGATGTTTGTCATAACTTGATTGTGAATTTTCAGATTGCATAAACATCTACTTATCTTGAATATTTAGTTGCTTTACGTGCTGTATTTGAAGGAACTTGTGTACAAAGTTCCAAGTCCACAATTATGACTATACTTACAACGGTCGTCTTAAAATGAGATAAGAAACGACAATGTGAATAAAATGAGGACCAGTCTTAGATTTTTATTTAGTTTTGTTTTGTTTTTGTCATTAGGCAATCCACAACAAGGTGATCTCAAGCTTTCAGGTCCTCCACTAGGCCAGGGCATAATTTGCTGGGCTCGATTGAGTCGTAGAGTTAAAACTCTTTAATTAATCAAGAGAAATCTTTGTCAGTGCAATAATGATGATGATAGTAATAATAATAATAATAATAATAATAATAATAATAATAATAATAATAATAATAATAATAATAATAATAACTGACACGGAGATGAATAGCACAGGGAAAACAAACGACTGGAACAAAAGGAACACGAACGAGAGGGTTAAAATTGCAATGTGTAATCAATAGTCACGACGCTCACAAGACAACACGAACAGATGCCATATAAAAATATGTATAATAATATCAATAATAGGTTAACAGCATCAAGGCTTAGTGCTGATTACATGTTTCATTAGTTGACCCAATAAAATTTGTGGCAGATTTTAGGCGAAAGTTTGACTCGAATATAAGGTCAGTTAATACAATGAAAATGATACAATATTGATTGGCCTGTGTAATTAACAATGGAGAGGCAATAAATGATGTAGACAATCTCTAATGCAGATCACGTAACTTGGCCTGTGGTGGAGGACTGTGTCCGAGGACTTGTTCTAACAGTCTGCTTGCCCGCGGTGCACCACCAATTCACTTCGGCTAGCGTTCAGTGTCTCCTAGCTGACTGGCCATAAACAATAATCGCCACCGGGCATAAGCTCCCTTTGCCAAGGGTGAAAAATGAATGAAAGACTCGCCACTTTAAAAAACAGAATCTTAGGAACAGCCAAGTAGGAATAAATTACAAGTTTGAGATTGCTCTCTTAACTTGTTTTAAATCTTCGATTGAGCAGTGCTGCTCTAAAAGCAAGATATGTACTTCCTACTACGATGGCTAGTGGGCGAGTGATTTGCTAGAGGGAGAAGTGCTCGAGCTGCGGCGAAGAGCTTACTTTACTCACTTGCCTAAACATTGCGTGCTCAAGGCAAAGCAAAAACGGTCCATAGACCTTAAATGAGAATAGAGGAACTGCCCCACGTGACAATAACAATAATAATAAGAATACGAATAAGGATAAGAATAAGAATAACAATAACAGTAACAATAACAATAATTAGGCCGTGCACATGTCTTAAATCTGCCTTTATGTGAAAAGCGCATTTTTTTTTCAACCCCCTTGTTCATAGTCTATTTTTAGTTTTTTCCGACCTTGAATAATGATTCTTGCCACTTCGAGTCCTTGCCCCGTCGAGGTTAGTTAGATGATGCAATTAGATCTATTTTAAAAATTTAGATCACAAAGCAACAGAATGTTAGAATTTTAATGACACATGTTGATTGTTTATTATCGATTCTAAATCACTTATAAAGGATGAGGAGGGTGGAAGAACGCTATGGGACTAAAAATAAGGCAGGCAAAGGGCGAGAAATCCTAATTAGGACAAAAGCCATCCATATATCCTGACTGCCTTGGGGATAATTTGCAAAACAAAGGGTAGCGAAGAGCACCTGCACATACAAATCATGAAACTAAACCAAACACAGATATTTACAACGTTGATCGATAACTATGTTTGGTTTGCGATTCGGACCGTAATCCTTGATTTGGCAGGTATAGCCCAGTACTAACAACAAATAGCTCTAGGTCGTCATCTACCGTCTTTTTGCAAAATTTATGTCAAGGAAATATTAAAAGAAGAGTCGTTGCATTTCTGTTACTAAGATTTAATAGTCTTGAATGTTGTCATGTCCCTAGACAAAGAAAGAAATTATTACAGGAACATATAGAAATCAAGCCCAGTTTAATATACTGAAATGTTAAAAACCTGTCCACGAACTTAGCTGCGGAAGTTAAACTGGACTTTCTGTTTTTCATTTTTCAAAGTTTTGCTTACTGTCTTACGAACTTTGATCAGACTGCGTATCCTGTGTCTCTCCAGTTTCTTCATACGCCGCCGATCAGAATCACCTGAAACAAAGATGTGAAAATATTTTGAAGATGAGGTAGCCATGGAGTGAAATTTTGGTTTTTGTGATTCAAAGAGTGAGAATCTGAAACTATCTAACACTAACTTTCCATATAAGCTGAAAATAACCAACCCAGTTCAAGATTTTAGGGTATTAATTTATCAAGAAATTAAAAAGGAGTATGACAACTGATCGTGATCAGCGTCACATGCGATTGACAGTTATTACCAAGAATATAATTTTAAATTTATTAATGGTCCTTTTATGCATTTTATAAGAATGGTATGCATTCGTTACAGAACACTCATAGGAAATGTGTGTGTATGTCTCTCCTTGTCTCTTTCTCTCTCTCTCTCTCTCTCTCTCTCTCTCTCTCTCTCTCTGTTTCTATCTATCATATAATATATATATATATATATATATATGTATATATTATATACATAAATATATAAATATATGTATATATATATGTATATATATACATAATTTTATATATATATATATTTATATATATAGCACCATATTGTGTTGAAGTGTACTGATTACACCCTAGACTTTTGGTGAAGATTTCTTTTGCTGTGTTTTTTCTGTCTAAAACTAGGAGCGTTTCTATCTTTGATCCTTCCATTTTTCCATCGCAAATGAAAAAAAAAACCGATTTAATATACGTCATTTAGGCAACCGTCTACATTTCGCAAATTTCGAACAGATTAGTGTAAGGGCATCTCGTCAACCTAATTAGTTGATCTTAGGATCAAGGTGACTAGTGCATGGCGGCCATTAGACACAGGCCAAGTACAATATGGATCCAGGTGCAGAGTGAAGTAGCGGTACAACTATCTCATCCTGTCTTTTGCCCAGGAAAATCAGGGCGCTACTTCTGGTGCCCTTCTACTCTTACCGAGTTTAAGGGACCTCACTACCTTTCATCAATAATTGTAGGTGTAGAAAAGCGCACTTTCAGTTGGTTCGTGCCACATCTGTAGTTGTAGGAGAGCGCCGTGACAGCTGTAGCCGGTGCAACAAATTGAGTCTAGATCTAGACTAAGCAGCTTCTCATTTGATTCAGCCTTGTTTATTTATAATCTTTAGTCAAATTTCAAACCGGCCTCGGCTAAACCTATTACTTTATCTGCGATATTATTAGCTTTCTTGACCATGTTAGATAATAGAATTTCTAGAGTTGTCGAAGATGAGAAAGGATTGTTTACAAGTAGTTATTTGATTGTAACCTAGAGGCCAGATAAGACATAATTAGAATTTTCTGTAAGCTGTTGGCGGTGCGTATAAAAGGGTGGTTAGGAGATTCATTGTTCGATCGATCACTGAGAGATAGATTGCCCATGTTAGTGAATTCATAGAGTCTTAGAGCTATAGAGTTACCTTATTGTTCTCAAATTGTTCTTCATTTAAATTAATATATCTTTTATTCAATTTTCGACAAGACTTAAAGTCATTTCTTGTCATTAGTCTTTGAAAAAAAAATAATTGTAACAGATGGTGTTCAACTAGTCCTTTAAACGAATACCGCAAGTCTATCGTGAAAGCTTACAACACCTGCAGAGCTAGGCTCGGAGGTGTAAAAGTTGTAACTTCAACACATGTAGCTTTAGAAGTGCGCAGTGACAGTTGTAGCCTAAAGCATCTACAGCAGTAGGAGAGCGCTGGTACAGCTATAGCCTAAATAACCTACAGCTGTAGGAGAACTCTGTTAAAAGTTGCAACCTTCAGCATCCATATCACTGCTGTAGAAGAGCGCTATTACAGATTAAGCTTACGACACCTATATAGGTAAAAAAAAAGCTAGCGTACGAGGCATGCTGCTATAAAATAGATATGGTCTTCAACACCTTAAGCTGTGGGAGCGCTGTTACATTTGTAGCGTACGATATCTATAGCAGTAGGAAAAACGAATCTAAAACTTGTTACCTACCAAAACTATTATTGTAGGAGAATGCTATTACAGTTATAGCCTATAACACTTGTAACTATAGAAGAGCCTAGTTACAGTTGGAGCCTATCTTGCAATAACTGTGGCAGAGCTAGCCTACGACATATGTAACTGTAGCAGAGAGCTTTCACAGATGTAGCCTAAAACACCTGCAGTTGTAGGAGAGGGATGTCAAAGGTGTAGCCTACGACAGATGAAGCTGTGGGAGAGAGAAAAGTATAACCTAAATTACCTGTAGCCGTAGGAGGATGCCGTTAAATTTGTTGCCAACAATAACTGTAGTTGTAGAAGAGCTAGCCTACAACACCTGTAGCTGAAACAGCGCTAGCCTAGAAGACATGCAATTGAAGCAGAATGGCTTTACAGCTGTACCGCAAACTAAAAACACAACTGCAGGAGAACGCTATGAAAGTTGTAGCCTATACCACCCGCAGCAGAAGCATGTACCTGCAGGAGATTGCTGTTACTGATGAAGCCTCCAACATCTGGAGCTATAGGAGAACGCTGTTTCAGTTTGTAATGAATGGCTTAGTGCCGATTACTTATACATCTTTTTGAACACTATCTGTGGCAACGAGTTCGTTTAAATAGATTAAAGAACAGAAATCACTCCAAGTCTTGCCGAAATATGAAGGGAAATTTACGAGGATAGGCTGATGATTAAGTTCCGTTTGCTAATAACTCAATTAATTTTCGTCACATCGACCTAATATTTCATCAATATACACTCGAACCATTTTTCTGGGCTTAACTAGAACAACAAGTTTTTGTGACATCATTTGTACTCATAATGCAGTGACGCACAACACGTGATAGGGTAACCATGTTTATGAGACAATGGCGACTTCCAGTAATCTTGTCATCAAACAGCGCTCTGTTATCGAGTTTTTTTGCAGCTGAGGGATGTTCTGCTCCAAACATTCATGCAAGAATGAAGACAGTTTATGGTGAAATGTGCATTTCAGACTGCAATTCGCAAATGGGTACGAACTTTTCAAAGGGAAGACCGCAGAGAGACAATTCTGCGTGATCGAAAGCGTTCTCATCGGACACGGCTCATCGAGAGAAAGTTGACTGCATGATTAGAGCAAATCGAAAGGTCAAACAAAAGGAAATTGCCGATGAAGAAGGCATTTCGAAAGAACGAGAGCACCATATCGTCACAACTGTACTGGGTTACCGAAAAGTCTCTGCCCGTTGGGTCCTAAGAGATGAAAGCACAGAGAAAGGACATGTGTACTCAACTCTTAGAGCGTTACAATGCAGAAGCAGAAGCATTTCTGCAACGCATTCTGATTGAAGATGAATCCTGGATCCACCATTACGACCCAGAATGTAAAACCCAATCAATGGAGTATAGACGCAAAACTTCTCCAAGTCCAAGGAAGTTCAAAGTTGTTGCCTCTGCAAGAAAGGTCTTGTTCACCGTTTTCTGGAACATGGAGGAAGTGGTCCAAATGAAAACTCTGGAGCAAGGGCAAACTGTGACTTTGAGCGATATATTTCAACACTCCAAGCTCTCAAACTCAGACTCAGACGTGTTCGGAGTGATAAGGACTCAATCCTGCAACATGCAAATGCGCGCCGCACACCAGTCGCCAACTCGGGACGCCTTAAGGCAGGTGGAACTTGCGACCCTACCGCACCCTACATTCAGCCCTGATCTTGCCCCCTCTGACTATAATTTGTTTCCCCAACTCAAGAAGTACCTGAAGGGCCATTACTATGACAATGAGTAGGAAGTTATCGCAGATGTTCGCATTTGGTGCCGTGAGCAGTCGTCTGAATTGCCTTGTTGCCGCGAAATGTCACTACCGGCCATCACTTGGTTTCCGGGCTCTGGACCACGAAGACGTTACTGCATTTTTCTGTCTAAACACTAGACCGGCGCGTCAATGATATAGCTCATCTTTTCGAAAACAGCTCTGTAGAAAAATCGGAGTGTATTGCATTTCAACCTGAGATACCCTTGGGTAGATTTAGAAACATGAAGTAGAGCGTAGGGTGAGTTTTTTATTGCTTAATTTGATCCGTTTGAACTGTATTATCGAAAATGGAACTAATCGGCCTAGCAAGCAACCGTAGATATAACCTCAAAACTTTAAAATCTGATCATACATTATGGAAAAACTTTAGAGTCAATAAGCAATCATTAAGGATGAATCAATCTGTGCAATAATAAACTTAATTTGTGTAGCTGTTAATTTTCTATTTAGTCTGAATTTTTTTTATATAGATCTAATAGAAACCCCTCTGTAGCCTTGACCGGGCAACAGTTAGTAGTGGCTAGCGTCACTATTCAAGTTCGGAAAAAAACCTAAAAATAGTGTAGTGCAACAAGGCAATTCTTCACTGACGGCGTGCGCCAACTAGTGAAACGTTGGCGGCTGTGTGTTGATCGCGACAGTGACTACGTCGAAAAAAAGAGTGCTAAGTATGTAGCTTAGATATTAAGCATTCGTTTGACGTATTGTTTATGTATATGCTGTGAAAAATTAAAAAGTTATGATTAAACGGAATTTAATCATCAGCCTGCCCTCGTTTTAATTTGAATCAAGAATATTTTCAGAACAGCGATTTAATTAACACAATTGATTAGATCTGAAAGCTCTCTAACATCAGTGATTTATTGTCAGCGATCTCTGCGAGATCTGGAAACATCCTGATATACCAAACACCCACTGCTTTTAGAAAATACTAGTTATTCACTGCACAGGCTAATTAAAGAGTATAACACAAGCAATACATTCTGGATTGACAATTCTAGAAAAGGGTAGAAATAATGAATTATATAATCAAAGCTTGCTAAAAATACGGGCCAATCAAATGCTCTCATTTATTTTCACTTTCCAGTTTTACACAAAAGCATATCTCCTCTGCCTTGTAAACAAGATGCGATCTAACAGCTTCTAACAATGGTCTCATACCTTCGAGAACTTTCTAGAAATCCTTAGATCTAAAAAGATAGACAAAGCTAAAACATAATAACACTATTAAAATAAAATAGGCCTATCTGTGCCCGTTAACAATAAACAATAATCAAATATTAAACAAACCAAGTCTAGATCTAAATCTAGACTAAATTTACAGCAACCATTTGTCACACAATCGTAGCCTACAACATCTGTAGCTGTAGCAGGGTTAGCTTACGGCGTATGTGGCTGTAGGAGAGATCTGTTACAGACTAAGCTTACAACACCTGTAGCTATAGGAGACGCTGTTAGTTTGTAACCTACAAAAAATGTATCCAAAGGAAAGTCATATTTCAGATCAAGTCTATAACACATGTAACTATAAGAAAATACTTTTAAATTGAGCCTATAACACTTGTAGCCCTATCGGTGCCCTGTGACAATTGAAGCTTACATCACTTATACTTGTAAGAGAGCGCTGTTACAGTTGTAACTTTAACACATGAAGCTCTGCATCTGTAGAAGTGCGTACCCACAGTTGTTGCCTACACCACCCATAGCAGAGGGAGAGTGATCTCCTAGCTGTAGGAGAGAACGTTATAGCTGTAGCTTAAAACACCTGCAGCTGTAGGGGAGCTTTGACACAGCAAAGAAGAAGAAGCTGTTACAGTTTTAAGCAATAACACCTGTTGTTGTAGGAGAGCGCTGTTATGGTTGTAGCCATGACACATATAGCTATAATTATTGGAGAACGCTGTTACAGTTATAAAATCTGTAGCTGTAACAGAGCTGGCACATGACACATATAGCAGTAGAAGAGAGCTATTACAGATGTAGTCTACAACACCAGTAGCTGTAGGAGAGTGCTGATTCAGTTGTAGCCTTTAACAGCTTTGGCTGTAGGAGAGCGCATTTACGGTTTTTCCTAAAACACCTTTAGCTGTCCCATAGTGATGAAACCATAGGAGAGCTCTGTTACAGTTGTATCCCAAATCTTGTAGCTGTAGGAGAGAACTATTACAGCTGTAATCTACAAAGCTTGTAGCTGTAGAAGAGCACTATAAAATGTAGAATACAAACAAACCACCTGCAAGTGATAAGTAAAAGCTTAATTTTGACCACATGGGTCACAACCTCTTGCTGTAACTTGCCACTTTTATATCTCTAGAAGATTTGATCCTTTACCTTCCTCTTCTGTTCTGCTGCTGGCGAAGTCGGTGATGTATTGCACAAGCACAAATATAATCAGAGCAAGTGTGATCCATATGATTGCTTTGACGAAAAAATGAAGTTCAGGCGCTTTCTTCTTGTTTGGGACTGACGAAAAAAAAGTGATTATTATGGGGCAAATTAAGAATTATAATAATTTTCCTTGTTCGAAGAAAACAAACATCTTCGTTCAACTTCTTCCGATGTTTATGTTATTTTCGAAACAACAGGTCGCAGCTGTTACGTCTGATCTTAGAATATATTTCTGATAAATTCCTTATAAGTTAATTCAAAGCTCGTAGGACATAACCATTAACATTTGTCTATCATCTGATTTATATTGAGTTAGCATAGTCAGATTGCTACAGTAGGGAAAATGTTAAAAATTTCGGACCTGTTTAAAGTAACCATCTATTTTGCCAAAGGTTCGAATCGATGTTTAGGAATTTCTACGATTTCTACTATTTTCTAGATTAGAAAAGGTTTCTTAAAGTGACCAACATTAACACAAAAACTGTAGAATTTTGGTATCCTACATATCAAATCTGAACTAACCTGACACGTTGAAGAGCTCACTTGTGTCTGTGATATCAAAACCTTCTATGTAAGTCCTGTTGAAGGACATGCATGCTAATCGTTTGTTTTGAAGGTTCCACGACACCACCAGGGTCAGTATGGACATCACTTTAGTGCCACAGTTAGACTGATTGTACACTTAAGAGTTCGAAAGTTCGCAAAACGTTAACAGTATATAGTGGAAAAGCAAATGTCAATTCAGTTGTTTATTACACATTCAGCAAACCAATTTTGTTCCATAGGATAACAAACGTACGCCTTGTTAACATCACGATATATCACGATTTTCCCAATTTATCCATCCATCTTCTACTTATTTATTAATTATTCCATCAATCTGTAATGATCTACTATTTTTATAAATTATATCTAGCAACTTTGTTTTTGTCTATCCTCCTATCTATCTTTCTAACAGTCCACTTACAAAATAATTGGCTGTACATATATACACACACACACACATATATATATATATA
>BLXT01007613.1:1456313-1466872 GCA_019648995.1 Plakobranchus ocellatus | reverse complement strand
AGAAGAAGAAGAAGAAGAAGAAGAAGAAGAAGAAGAAGAAGAAGAAGAAGAAGAAGAAGAAGAAGAAGAAGAAAGGTTTTTGTATATAGCCAGTCCACAACAAGGTGATTTCAGGCTTTCAGGCCCTCAGTCAGGCCCGGGCGTCGATGGCGGGGCTCGAACCCGCGATAGAAGGGTCCCTGCAGATCTCAGGGCGGAGTCGCCAGCCACTTTGCCACCGACGCCTAGAAGAAGAAGAAGAAGAAGAAGAAGAAGAAGAAGAAGAAGAAGAAGAAGAAGAAGAAGAAGAAGAAGAAGAAGAAGAACAACAACAACAACAACAACAACAATAACAACAACAACAACAACAACAACAACAACAACAACAACAACAACAACAACAACAACAAGAAAACATGCCTTAGTCTGTATTGTGAATCGAATTTAGGACACCTCATTTGTAAAACGATTAAACAGTATACAGAACTGACCCCAAAGACACCACGCCTTTTATAGCTCATAAACTAAGGTGAGCTAAGGCTTCTTGAAAATCAAAAATATCTTTGGCAGGGTCGTCTACAGTTTAATAACACAGCTTTCATGCAATGAAAATGAAGTATTTTATGAGATGCATTCAATGTAGTGTGTTAACTTGCAAAGATCCTGTATCATTGATTACCTCACTAGATAAACCCCACGCAACCTCCATGGCTCAAGTTTATCAGCAGCATCATTAATTAGCGATTTAGATCTAACAGGATCTTTCCAACACAATGTCTTAACATAAGCGATAAGGCAGTTTTATTGACTAAATGAATATATCTACTTCACTTATTGTAGTAAGAAACTCTTTGGGAGCTAGGTAACAGGGAGTTCTCAGAGAAGAAACCCCCCACATAGCAAGTGTTTCGGCCCTGTAACTCCTGACACTCTAAGGGGGCCGGGCCACAACTGGGTCATGACTCCCAGATGCCTCCCTGCTACCAACTTTTTTGTCCTCCTGGGTTGCTTGCCAGGGATTCGAACCCGCGTACATCATACTGAACTGGTTAAAAATCCGGCGTCTAACCACTTCGACTAACTAGATGTCCTGTCATAAGAGTATTTTTAATTTTTATGAAGCAACCTTTCATTCCTTCTGCTCCATATCCAGCGAGAGCTGTTCTCAGCTGTTTCGGCTAGTGGCCTTGGGGCTTTTGTTCTCTTATTGTCACATATGGAGAGTTTGCTTAGAAGACCATAAGCTGAAGAACCCACAAATCCCCTGGCGCCAATCTCTACTGGCATTAACTTAGCTTCGTAGCCATCGTTTTTTAGTTCTTTTGTCAAGTCTAGGTATTTATCTTCCCTGAAGGCATGGGCCTCTTCCATTCTGTTTTCATAGGGGACAGTTAGTTCCACCATGATAATTTGTTGTGTTGAAGCAGAATGGATCACGATGTCAGGCCTTAATGCTGTCCTTCTGATAACATCAGGATGTCTTTCCCATTCAGGGAGGTCTGCTGAAACCACTCAATCGTCGCAGCCGTCGAGCAGACATTTTCTATGCGTGTTGATTGTGATCCACCCTCCGTGCCATTTTTTGACTCCACCTTCTGTGGTGATTACTGTTGAGCTTGTTGAAGAGGGATGGATTTCCCCTTCAGCTGTGCTTATGACCGAGGCAAGTTCTTCAAGTACTCTGTTATTCCTCACGTGTGTCGCCCTTGTGAGAGCGCTGCTTTGCACGAGCTCAGTATGTGCTGTTTAGTTTGCCTACCTTGGCACAGTGGGCATATAGGGTCGACCTTCTTTCCCCATCGCACCAGATTTGCGTTTGAGGGTAGGAGATCATAGACGGACCTGATGAGAAAGCTTATTCTCAGAGGAACGATGTGCCAGATATCATTCCATGTTAAGGATTTCTGTATGGCAGTGTCCCAATTTGTCCACTGACCTTGCTGAAACTTCTGGGCCGCCTTCTGTACCCGTGTAGAATTTTCTTTATTCCTGATCTCATCTATGATCATGTCCTTTTTTCCCCTTGCCTTCTGTTTTTGACCACCATTTGGCTGTGGTTGATCCAAGGCCCTTGACGTCAGTTTGAGTTTGACCGATTACCTATTTCATTTTAAGGCATTATTTCGCCTCGTCTACGGCTTCTGTGACCTTTCACTTTCTTCCAGTTTTCAGAGATAGCTGGACGGTACTGACCACGGGATCATCAGATTCCTCAAGCATGGTGAGTAATATTGCTTTGCCGCATTTATACTCCTCTAGGATAGATTTCATTGGGAGTTTTAGCTTTGCTTTTCGGCAGTACATTGCCACGTCTGAAAGACCCGGAGGAACCCCCAGCCATTTCCTTGTATATATGTTGATTTTAGCTTCTATTGCCTCTGATGTGGTGGAGCAGATTTCGTTGACGGAGAGTAGCCATAGAAATTTGGGAATAAGCATGAACTGCAGGCACCATATCTTGAATTTACTCTGAAGTCCACACTTGTTAATGGCTAGAAGGCTTTCAGAAGAGAGCTCTAATGTTTCAGCTTTTCGCCTGGTATCTTTCATAGAGGAACCATACCATCTTTTGAGGCTCTTGACTGGTTCTTGAATGACTATTAGTATTTGCTTTTCCGCTAGTGTGAAGGTCGTGGCTTCGTCAACCTTGCCTTTCCTTATTGATAGGTTGCGGGACTTCTTTGGCCGTAACTTCATTCTGCACCATGACATAAAGACATCTAAGCGCGTCAAATCCACCTTGTCTCATCTTCTTTGGAGCAGATACCGGTGGTGTCAGCGATCAATGTTTTCAGGGGAGGCATTGAACATCCGCCATCTAGATTGAAGGGACCTGCACTGCCTTCTGCTGCTTTCAATATGACTTCCATGGCCACTACGAACAGTATTAGGGATATTGTGCATCCCATAGCAATTTCAACCTCCAGGTTGATCCAATTAGTTGTGTAGTCATTTGTTGAGAACCTCATGTGGAATCCACCGAAGTAGTCATCTAGCATCACCTGTATGACCTTTGGTACATGGTACATTCTGAGAGCTAGCTGGATCATCTCGTTGATCCGTAGGCATTTGCCAGGTCTAGCCATACAATATCACGATTCAGTTTCTCTGACTTGGCCCTCTGAATAGCCTCCCAGATCATTGTTGCATGTTACAAGTAACCCGAAACCCCTGGAATGCCACCCTTTTGGACAGAAGTGTTTATATATCCATTTTCTGTTAGGTATTTTGTTAGACGAGACGCCATGATTGAGAAGAATATTTTACCTTCCACATTGAGTAGTGATATTGGGCGAAACTGGTTTATTCCTTTACAATCTTGCTCTTTGGTGATATATACCCCTTCTGCAGTCATCCACTCTTTACTGATCTTCATGTTTTTCCATGCACTTTGTAGTATTTTGTGTAGCTTCATGAGAACGTTGGGGCATCTTTTGTACAGTAGATAAGGCACTCCATTGGGCCCTGGAGCAGATATAGCTCTAGCTTTGTTTACTACTGCTATGACTTTCTGTAAGCTGGGAGGCTTGCTGTCAAACTTTATTCCGTTGGCCATACAAGGCCTGTAGTTTCTTCCAGGGGTATCTCGTGAGTTGGATCTGAATATGTCTTCTTCAGATGAGTTGCATTAACCCTAAAAAGAAGATGTCACTAGGCACTGATTATTCAACTAAATCTAATGTCCTCAACTCCCACCTTACAACTGATTCGGGGTGGGGGGAGAAGAGGGAGGAGAGGAAGCGGGGAGGACGTGTGGTCGATCGATTTGTTTATTTTTAAGAAACTCTTTCTTTTTTTTTGCATCTCAGGAATGGAGCACATATAGAATACCAAATAAAAGTCGTCAGTGAATTTAAAAAGTTTATAAAGTAACGAATTCAAGGTTTCTAAAAAAATTAATGGGACGCACTGCTTATATGGATGAATTTCAATATTACACTTCTCATATGCTTTGATGCAATTGGAAAATACTTTTAGGACTTTTTTCTCTTTAAGGGATTGTCAATAATAAGCTTAATCATCGTGCTCAAGACTCGATACAATCAAAATATGACTAATCGTGATTCATGGCTGATTTGTCCAGTATGCCGCACTAATAAAAATACTCACGTGAAGCGTAGAAGTTTATAACAGAGCAAAAAACGTTGCGTTGGTTACATCTTTGAGTGGTGAAAGGTTTACTCACTACCAAACAATGTAAGGTGTTTTTCCTACCAATCGTTTGGTTCACTGCCATTTGAAAAGTGGACACAACGTGCCTCCAACATATATAGCCATTAGAGGCATAATCTGAAATGCATATAGTTGAACTTGTTGGTTTTTTTTCCTGGCCCATAACTAGTATAGTTGTCATGCGTGATAAGATGTGTATAATGCACTTGCATCAAAGAAAAATGAACATAAGAATATCAATTTGATGAAGGAAAATAATAGTGAATTTTGATTTAAAATTTGTATTTGAAATATGAGTTTTGGGGGTTTCTTTTCTCCTCGTTATTTCTTTGTTTTTTTCTCTAGCAACACAAATAGTAACAGAGCCACTCATTTAGCGCCATAAAGCAAAACCTGAGGGGAAAACGTAGAAAAAAAGCAGCTTTCGCGCGTAAATTTGTTTTCCGGAACTATCTCTAAGTGAAAAAAAAAAAAACAAACAATAAGGTGGCCTCTTTATTATAAAGAGGGGAACTTCTGCCTTGCAACTTGCGTCTTGCGTCAAATCTCATAATGATATAATTTGTGATTCTTCTTTCTTTACTTAGGTCAACACTACTTAGTTGTTTTTTTTTACTGTGGCGCCATGGACTTTAACGAAATATCTTAATCAAATCATCTCCAACAAAAACTTCGGATAGAGATTTATGCCACAAGAATTGAATAGCTGTTTTGTTGATTTAGGAAATTTATACCAGAGTTGAATCAGATATAATCTTGTAATGAAAACAAGATCGTGCCAAGCAATCCATTGATATAAGTTTCTGTCAGGATACATTCTTTGAACATGTACATCATAGAAATATAAAAAAATATATTTCAAGTGATTGTTTTTTTTTCTAAGGCCACTCCATTGCATTGTCCTAACAGCTTTGGGGTTCTTTGCAGATATTCGCTGAACAAATAGGGGATGCTGGGTAAACAAAGGTAATATGGAACGGGGTGGACGAAAAAGAAAAGGCGAACGCGCTCGCAAAGATACAGAATGAAGACGGAGAGAGAGAAGAAAGAGAGAGAGAGAGAGAGAGAGAGAGAGAGAGAGAGAGAGAAGGGGATGAAGTTTGGAAGGGAGAAAAACATACAATAATATATTTTTGCTCCAACGAAACACTTTTCTAAAATCCTCTTCGAATTTACAATTTTTACGGTGCTCCAGTGGCATTTAATAATTAGCTGTTCTGAGCGAACTGAGATACAAGGGTTTTGAAAATACAAATTCAAAGAGCATTAACATTTATTTCTAGATCTAGAGATTATATTGAAATCAAGATGTAATGCTCTGCAGATTTTGACCGAGACTACATCAGTTCTATTTTAATAAACTCTTACGAATCTAAATCTGGACCTACGGAACTGTAATATTGTAATACTTTTTGTCAGTTCTTCTGAAATTGATAGGCAATAAATAACAGTTCAGTAATGATAATAGAAAATGACACCTACATAAAGCACTCCCTATCTTTTTTGGCCTTTTCTCCATTACCAAAAAAAGTGAAGAGAGAAAGATTGTATTATCAATGTAATACAGTTACCATGGATTCACGCGATGTTTTACTGCGAAGCTGTTTTGTACGTAATTTAATAACATTATGATGACAAAGCTGCAAAGTAAACCAAGCAATAGTTCAAAACATTTACAGCAGGAGATAAGGATCCATACTGCATTCGTCGGGTAAAAGATCACTTAGGGAGTGGATAACATAAGAGTTTGTGACAATTTCTCTGTGCCTTAAATATAGATCTAGATTCAGAACGCGACTGATATTTTGATCTAGCTTGTTTATGGTCAAACCAGGAATTTCCAGCTTTATTCTTATTGTTTATAAAAAACAATTATTTAAAAAAAAAAATTAAATACAGAACTTGCACATTTGTTAAGTTATCGTGGTATCTGATTGTTTAAAAGAAGTGGCATGCTATGTTTGACAAAATTGTGCGCCTTTAACAAATTTGATTCATATTTACATATTTGACCCTTATCTTGGCTATCTGGCACTTCAGAATGAGACGAAAGGAAGCTTGGAATATAAAAGCAGATATTGATATCTCAGTATTTGACATGAGAAGTCTGACATGGGGTTAAAGTTATTAACTGTGTGGGTTTTTTTTAAGTTGAATCTTGTAGATTGTCTTTATTCAGATCTAGAGGTAGATAATTCTTTGCCCCGTAAATTTTATACTATTTTGGCTGAAACCTATGTAGAATTTTATATATTAGATTGAATCCAGTGATGAGGATGGTCCAGCCTAAACCTAGAGAAAAGAAAATCGCCCAAAGAAACGTCAATTCCACGGGAATAGGCATACAAAGCCAAAACCTTTTCTCAGATATAGATCAGGAGGAACTTACTCATATTGAATCTAGTCAGGTGTATATTATTCCAGATGTAGATCTAAAATCACTCTCACAATTTAGCATCCTTTAGAAAATTGAAAGACTATATAAAAAGATGCAGTGAATGAGACAAGATCTTCAACAGGGTGTCAAGTTTTCGACGTGAATATTCTTGTAGATTTTGTGCAATTCTTTACCTATCCAAACTGTTTTCAAGCTCATCTCTTTAGGGAAACACTCATTGCCTCCGAAAAGTTAGTAGGACTGATTGATGAGATTAAGCTTGTATGCAAGAAATGTAAAGCTACATCGGGTCTGCAGAAAAAAAAATCGGACAATTTCAACCTTCCGGTTCTTTTCTCATTCTATAGCATTTGTTGCAATGAGCAAAAGCAAAAATTTTCTTGGCGTGCATGAGCGTCCCAAACTTGTGCCACCTGTGAATAATTCACTTTTTAACTGGAGAAGTCTTAAAACTTCTACAGATGTTGCCAATGAAAACATGTCAAAAGCTGAGACTGAAATCAAAAGTAGGCTAGATTGCGACGGTGTTACAGTATCGTGTGATAGAATGTGGCAGCAAAGAGGGTTTAGTAGCAAAAGTGAAATAGCAAAATGTCTTTCTGTGCATGCTGACCTACCAGCTTAAGTTTAAGAAGACAAAACTTTTAGTAATCACTGTAACAGTAGCAATACAATTGCAAAAGAGAAGTGGCGAATTATTGACAATAAATAGAAAGAGAAATAGTTGCAGAAATGTCCAAACAATCATAAGGGAGGAGTGAGGCAGATGGAATCAGACGGAAAGTTAAAAATTGTATGAGATCAAAAGACAGGTATGAACAGAAGTACACTGGTTATCTTGGACATGGAAACTCCAACAGTGTCAAGCTTATTTCAAAAAGTACTCCAAAAGGTTTTGAAAACAGAGACTAAAAAATACACGGACACTTTGAAAAGAGAATAGACAAGAGTTTGATGGATAAAATTAAACAGTGCAATGTAAAGAAACAGAAAAAAATCAAAGAAATATGCGTCCAAGTGCAACAGTAAACAGAATCCAAGGATGATATGATGCGACAAACTTTGTTATAGATGCAATCAAAATGTGGTGGAAGATTTGTAAAAGGGCAGTTTATTGATAAATGCCTCCATGGTAGAAGACACAATTACAACGAAGCTTTCTATCACCTAATACGGGAAAGATGCCCCAAACTCACTTTTGTAAGAAGAGATAGGTGTAAGTTAAAGTTTATGACGCATCGATAGTTTACAATAGTGAAGAAAGCGAGAGGAAAGAGAGTAAAAAGCGCAGTTAGGATTTTCCAGGATTTCAATTAGGAACGTATAAAGGCTCATCAAAGAAAATTTAAGAGAAAATAAATCAAGTAGAACTTGAAAAAAAACCCATAAGTTTTCAAAACTGCGAAGAGAAGATTGCTTTACACAGAAGTATTCTATGGTATTCTTACTCTTTTTTTGTGGTTTTTTTTACACTTTACTCCATGTTTTCTCAAAGTCCTCTTTTTCGTAAATATACTTCGACGTATGTAAGGAAATTTTGAAAACTAAAACAGTTATGAAACTATCTAAAACTTTGCACACTTGTGCCATGATTGCTTAGATGTGAAATTAGCCCTAATGCTTTATCTCCGACACTTTTCAGAAAACTGACATTTTGTATATGTTAGCCTGTTATTTTCAGAATTTATTTTTTCCGATACAAAATAAATAGTATTTTTGTTTGTTTAATTAAAAATTCCTAGAACGTGAATAACATTTTCGGTGTATTTATTATTCTGTTTTCAGCTCAATATTCTTTGAGTCTTGACACATATCTTGCATGCTATTCTTTTAAAATTTCTTTTGTCCTAAATTGTGCAAAAATCTCAATTTGTTCCTAAATTACGAAAATTTAATCAAGCATCTATGTAATGCATTTACTTATTCAGCACATTTCTAACTTGTGGAATCGCTTTAATCAGGGATTTTTTTTGTTTTGTTTTTCTTTCATGGGTGTTTAAAATATTCATTCAAAATTCAAAATTGGCAATGAGCTAGGCTTATCACAGTTTTGCAGTTCTATTTTTTAAATCTTTTATTCTTTTTGAAATCTAGAGATTTCTTGTGGGTTTTTGAAGGAGCGAAAACAAATTAATCGATCAAAATATAGAATTAGTTAAGCTTAAAGAGCCGCTAGAAACTTTGGGAAATGTTTGGTTAGATTTTTTTAGTTAGTGGTTTTTACAAAGACGGTAATTTCTAATCTTTTTTGGCATGAATTTTTTGCGTAGTATCGGCCACATTTATCTTGGTATTACACAGCTCATATTTTCTGGAAGCTGTGGGTGGTAAAGATAAAGCTGGTTGAGAGATCGTTCGACAGAGGGCTGAGAGATAGACCACCGGTGTTCTGAAATCGTTCTCAATTTTTCGTACAATCCTCGACAAGACTTGGGGTGATTTCTGTTCTTTAGTTTATTTAAAAGGACTGTCATAGGCGGTGCTCAGTTAGACCTATGACTAGCACAAAGTCATTAGTGACAGAATTTCTTACCTACCGTGGTGTGTACGCGTGGATCATTAGGTGGGATGGAATAACTACTTGCACCACTGGAAAGCTCCCAAGCCACCGTGTAGGACCAGTCAGCTAATGCAGAACAGGTCGCTTGCAGATAGTGGCCGAAAAATACTGTTCTGTTCGCTTTAAAGTCATATGGGATTTCCAGATTGTCTATACTGGCTGGTGCGCGTACTAAGAAGATAGTTGTTCCCGAAATAAAAGAATAACAGGTACAAAAAATATAAGTATAAATGTAAAGTTATTATGTCGTTATTAAATGCAAAATTATGATGTATTTTAGCTAATCTTCATTAAGGCATGTAAAAACTTATAGTTTTTATTCTCTTTTTCTCTGTTAATGCTACATGGAATACATATTATGCAAATGTTAACCGTCTTTCTTCGGTTTTTCGGAGTGATATATTTTTGAATGATTTTAGTTTTGTTGAGGCTATTGCGAATCGCGAACAACTTCATCTGTTTGTTTATTATCACAATTTTTGTGTACTTAACACTGTAGAATGGAATGTGATTCTCATTGTATTTTTTCTGTTTTTACATGTGGACGCCAATCTCGAGTGACAATATTGTGTCTGGCTGTCGAAGTTTAGGATGCGACATGCATCTAGTGCTCAGGCTGGGTGCCATAAAGTAACCCCTTCGCAAGTCTTTGACCTCCACCTTCCCAGACCGGCTTCCAAAGTGAAAGATACTTTTTGGCATCATGGTCTAACCCCTTTGCAAGGCCTTGATCTCAAGATACCGTGATCGGTCTCCAGTTTTAAGGATAGTGTTAGGTATCACGGAGCAACTATCTCTCATGTCTCGACCTCAAACTACTGCGAGTAGCCTCCAGTATTGAGGCTTCTGTTGGATACCATGGAGCAACCCACACCCATGTCCTTTACCTCAAACTACCGCAAATGGCCTCCGATGTTAGTCTCTTCTTGGGTATCAAGAGCAACTACCACTTATGTCCTTGTCGACTCGCCTCCATTTTTCAGACTAGTGGCTAATATCATGGAGTAACCCCCACGCATCAAGCAGTCCTGAAATTTCCCTCCCTTCGAGCACTTTACAGCTGTTGTTGAAGCGTTGTTTCTTATCCTCTTATGAATTTGACGTGCAATTGAGCTCCCTCCGTCTCTTTTCTCATTCTCTCTGGCACATTCCTTACCATCTTCCTCTACCATGTCTTCTTGCTTCATACCATCCTGCCACATTAGGCTATGCCTACCTCTTGCTTTATTCCCTTTTTCTGGCGAAAAAACTATTGTTTGTTCAGCGCAAAAAGAAGCATAAAGAGAAGGAAGACAGAAGTGCAAATGCAGAGAGAAAGAGAGAGAGAGAGAGAGAGAGAGAGAGAGAGAGAGAGAGAGAGAGGGAAGCATTAATACACAGAGGAGAAGAAAGGTACACAGAAATGTGCATGCAGAGAGCGAGAGAGCGAGAGAGCGAGAGAGAGAGAGA
>BLXT01007613.1:1422305-1432845 GCA_019648995.1 Plakobranchus ocellatus | reverse complement strand
ATACATACATACATACATACATACATACATACATACATACATACATACATACATACATACATACATACATACATACATAATTATTCACATCCACATTTAATTATGATTCCACAGAGAAAGACAGAAGTGATTTAGCTAACTAAAGTGTCCTTGTCCTGCGGCACAACACTTTTATTTTATCACCGAATTAATACTTAGTCTTTTGTCGACATAGTAAGCCGTCTTTCCTTTAGGAGAAATCTTTTTATTCTTCTTACACAATTTTACCTGCGCATTCAGAAGAGAAAAATAGGGAAGCTCAAGTGGGTGAAGGAGATCTAGGATGAAGTATTTCATCAAAAATGAGATTAATACATTTTTTCGCACTATGTATCCTCTATTATTTACATTCAATGCAGGCAACTAAAATTAATACTTGAAAAAAAAATTTTGAAAGAATAAAGAAAGAGAAGAAAGAAAACATAAGCTGTATATCTTGTTTTATTTTCTTTGCTATGATAATTTGAAAACATTGAGTTTCAAAAAAGATTAATTACTTATATATATATAATAGTCGCACTGAATTATTGTTGTCAAACTTTTGCAGTGATTCGGAATGTAAAATTGATTTTAATGATTCACTATTGTAAAAATGGAAACAACATCTCATTGTTATAACAAAATGGTTATGACTCAGTTTTGTGAAGAAAACGACAATGATTCGCTTTGTAACAACGGTGGCCATGATTAAAAATAGAAATGTTTGACGTCAGTGGAGAAACCTAATCTATTTATAGTTTACTTACAAAAGATATAGAATGAGCTAGAGATCTAGGACGGTAGAAATAGCTCTAAATAGTATATTGTGATCATCTTCAGAAATTTGATTTTGAAAAATCTTTCAGAATACGTGGTAATGTAACTAAAAAAAAAACAACTATTCCAATGATTTTAAACTTTCACTGTACTCTCGAAGGCAAAGTTGTGGCTATTCAGGTCTGGCTGCTTTGGGCTGGGGTTTTCTTTCAAAAAGAGCTCTGATGCTTTAATATGTTGGACTCTCACCCTACTTTGCTACAAACATTTTTTATAGTTCCACTTATGTTCGATGTGATGAAATACGTAAAATCTTTGGCACGGGATTAAAGTCCATGGTTGTGTTATAGTTATCCCCTCTGTTCACGATTGATGCGGCTTCTACCCACGGAGAGACCGTTCCTTTAAACCTTGTTGCCAATTTGTTCAAATTTTCTATAAGATTCTACAGCCAATTAGACCACGGCTCTGACTGCCGAGGCGCCACTGACCATACTCCTGTCCGTAGTTGTCTTTGAGTAGGAATATTATGAAGCCTATCTTTAAGTTTCACCAGAGACGTGAGGGCACGTGCTTGAGCGTTACCTTGCGCTGTGGTCAACTGAAGGGGGAGGAAATATGGAGATCAAGTGGCATATAGGTTGTTGATTTATGCTTGCATTACGTTACTTTAGGAAAATCATGGTAACACAGTGGCACTCGATTTTATTCGATTTTAGATTTTTTTTACACAAAGGATAACTACTTTGCGAATAGAACTATCAAATTTTACATATGATGAAAACCAGACGCACTGGTAATTAATATAACAGTTGTATACCATTCTATAGATAACATATATGTTTACATGCATATGTATGTGTGAATATATATATATATATATATATATAAATATATATATATATGTGTATTTATATATATATGTATTTATATATATATATATATATTTATATATTTAATTTATATATACATATATTTTTTACTCATATCCAAAAGAAACTTGACAGCAAAAATAGTGTTAAATAAAAAAAAAGAAAACATTGCAGATATAGGAACAATATGTGATTGGAAGCAGGAAAAAACTATTTTTCCGTTTGGAAACGTATTTTAATACACATAATACACACCTGGTGCTTCAAGACCCTCCTTAAGTGATATAGATCAAAATAAAATAGAAAATCTGAAAGTGTTCGTTCTTTCCAAAAGAAACTTTACATTAATATGGTAATTCAAAACTATGATTCTTGAAGAGTCTGATAGAAAGTACATTCGTACTGCTCAAATCAAAAGCATTTCAGGCTGAAAGTTCATCAAGATTAATATCGTGGGTGACCACCGCCTGCAGCAATAATGTCCTGGCATCTGCGCCTCATAGAGTTGATGATGTGGAAAATTGCATCTAGTGGGATAGGGTTCCAAGCGTTGGTTAGGCTCTGAATTAATTGAGGGTTGTTCTGAAGAGCAGGATTGATCTCTTGGATGTGACGGCCGAGAATGTCCCAAACATGTTTAATCTGGTTCATGTCAGGTGATACCTCTGGTTAGCGATGGATGGCACCGATTTGTTGTCCTGCGAGGTAAGCTTGTGTTTCCCTGGCACGATGGGCTGGGCGTTGTACAATATAGCCTTGTGCCACATTCGGGTGCAAGATGGTGGCTACGTAGTTGGCGCCATTTAGTGCTGCCGGTATATGCATCAATCCTGTCCTTGGTCTGTTGTGATTCCGCCCTTCAAGTCACCTGCTCATATCCTCATTTAGGGATTTCATGTACACACTGGTCCACAAACCTTAAATTTCGATGGCGATATCCAAGTGTCAACCAAGAACAAACCTAGACTCCTAGAAAAGGACTTGAGACCACTGCTGTCTTGTGCATGGTACGTGGTTGTTAGCACATAGCAAGCGAGCCTGTTTGTGATAGACACGTAATTCGGATCGCTATTATGGCCTTCTCGCCCTTTAAATACGAAAGAGTGATATAGAAAATCATGCTGTTATGACCAGAAGAATTTGAAGAATAAAAAGATGGAGATAATGGGTTTAAAGCTAGATGAACATAATTTATACCGAATGAAAAGTATATATATAAAAAAAGCTTATGTTATGCCTATTGCTGGAGCCGACAAATAATGGTGTGTGTGCTCAATGGTTGGTGTCCAGGTATAATTCTGGCGCTATGCGAAACGTTCTGGAATCTGTCTCTCAGATGGGTGACGCGGAAATACCGATGCTGTGCCGCTGTGATAATCCGTTGCCTCCCTGATCTTTATTGGTCTATTGTCTATTGTCCTTCCTGTGTTCCTGTACCTTGTCTGTAGATTGTAGATAATTTCTCTACTACAGTTAAAAAGCCTTGCTACATTCGCCACGGGGACACCTGCTTCGATGAGCCCTATAGCACGTCCTCGCTCATCTGCACTGAGACTGGCTTGGTTGGAAGTCAATTCTTTTCTACCTATTTGAAACTCGCAGCTCAAATGCAACTGCTATTTTCATTAACTTATTCCACATCTTTTGTAGTTTTTGAAATAAGCTACACGTTGATACCAAAGATGACACAAAAAAAGCTCAAGCTCAAAATAAAAAATGTAAACAAAGGAAAACACTAGACGCACAGAAGTAAGCGAACTCAATTAGGTAGGTTGTCAACATTTATTCCAAAGACAGTAAAACAGTAAACTCAACGCGTTGCACTGTTTGTAAATATAATTATTATCCATTTTGATAATACAGAATTTGTACAAAGAAAAATTATCAAGTTTCTTTTGGAAATACGGATATACACTTGGAATATATACGTATATATTCACATACATACACGCGTTTTTATTGGGGTTTTTTTGCCATATAAAGCCAGGCACTTCATTTCGCTTTTTAAAGCTTTTTTTGTTGCTGCTGTTGTTAATCTAATAATTATAAATTTAGACCTGCTCTAGCCACTAATCCATACTCTTACGGCTTTGTCCACGGGTTCGTCCCTTATTTAAGAGGACAACATACTAAACTTGATTATTGTTTTTATGGATTAAAAATTGGGTTTTGGTTTTAAAAAAAAATGTCGTTTGGCTAATGACAGATATTATTTGTTTTCCCTATAAAATGAAATTGCCATTTTAGCCTTTGCGCTATCAAGACAGGTGATGAAATCTAAAACCTCGACATCTTTATCCACACTTTTAAAACTCCAGATGTAAACTCAGTCTCACTCTAAACTTGAGGAGTTTTCCTTTACCCCAGCTCTTCCTTTGATAAACATACACATATACAAACACATACACATACAGACGCATACGATAACACAAAGATAAAAAGAAATCGTTAAAAAGATATAATATATTTTCATAGCTCAACTCTAAGACCATACCACGCTATTTATTTTTAGTACATTTGAGGTCTTAAGAATAATTATACTCTCTCATCTTTAGTCTAGATTCTAGACCTGAATTCTTAATCAAGAAAAATCAAAAGGCCTGTTTTATCAATTTTTTCTGCACTTCTTTCCTTCACGGAATCGGAGCATTGTTCCCTGTTCCTTTTACTCGTTGTGCATTGCACCTAAGCCTAATTAGGCGTGGTAGTGGAAAAATAATCGGCCAATTTCTGTTATATTAATTTTTAAAAAAATGCAAATTATGTTTGTCATAACTTGATTGTGAATTTTCAGATTACATAAACACCTACTTATCTTGAATATTTAGATGTTCTACGTGGTGTATTTTGAAGGAACTTGTGTACAAAGTTCTAAGTACACAATTATGACCATACTTACAACGGTCGTCTAAAAATGAGATAAGAAACAGACAATGTGAATAAAACGAGGACCAGTCTTAGATTTTTGTTTAGTTTTGTTTTGTTTTTGTCATTAGGCAATCCACAGCAAGGTGATCTCATGCTTTCAGGTCCTCCACTAAGCCAGAGCATAATTTGGGGGGCTCGATTGAGTCGTAGAGTTAACTTTTTAATTAATCAAGACAAATTTTTGTCAGTGCAATAATGATGACGATAATAATAAAAATAAAAATAATAATAATAATAATAATAATAATAATAATAATAATAATAATAATAATAATAATAATAATAATAACAACAATAATAATAATAATACAATAATAATAATAATAAGAAGAATAAGGATAAGAATAACAATAACAATAACAATAATTAGGCTTTGCAGATGTCTTAAATCTGCCTTTATGTGAAGCGCATTATTTTTCAACTGCCTTGTTCATAGTCTATTTATAGTTTTTTCCGACCTTGAATAATGATTCTTGTCACTTCGAGTCCTTGCCCCGTCAAGGTTAGTTAGATGATGCAATTAGATCTATTTTAAAAATTTAGATCACAAAGCAACAGAATTTTAGAATTATAATGACGCATATTGATTGTTTATTATCGATTCTAAATCACTTATAAGGGATGAGGAGGGTGGAAGAACGCTATGGGACTAAAAATAAGGCAGGCAAAGGGCGAGAAATCCTAATTAGGACAAAAGCCGTCCATATATCCTGACTGCCTTGGGGATAAGTTGCAAAACAAAGGGTAGCAAAGAGCACCTGCACATACGAATCATGAAACTAAACCAAACACAGATATTAACAACGTTAATCGATAATTATGTTTGGTAGGTGTAGCCACGTACTAACAAAAAATGCCTTCAGGTCGTCATTTACCGTCTGTTTGCAAAATTTATGTCAAGCAAATATTAAAAGAAGAATCATTGCATTTCTGTTCCTAAGATTTAATAATCTTGAATGTTGTCATGTCCCTAGACAAAGAAAGAAATTATTACAGGAACATATAGAAATCAAGCCCAGGTTAATATACTGAAATGTTAAAAACCTGTCCACTAACTTAGCTGCGGAAGTTAAAATAGACTTTCTGTTTTTCATTTTTCAAAGTTTTACTTACTGTCTTACGAACTTTGATCAGACTGCGTATCCTGTGTCTCTCCAGTGTCTTCTTACGCCGCCGATCAGAATCACCTGAAACAAAGATGTGAAAATATTTTGAAGATGAGGTAGCCATGGAGTGAGATTTTGGTTTTTGTGATTCAAAGAGTGAGAATCTGAAACTATCTAAAACTAACTTTCCATAACAGCTGAAAATAAACAACCCAGTTTAAGATTTTAGGGTATTAATGTATCAAGAAATGAAAATAAAAATCTCAATAAGTTGTAAGGAGTATGACAACTGATCGTGATCAGCGTCAAATGCGATTGACAGTTATTACCAAGAACATAAATTTAAACTTATTAATGGGCCTTTTATGCATTTTATAAGAATGGTAAGCATTCGTTACAGAACACTCATGGGAAATGTATGTGTATGTGTGTCTCTCTGTCTCTCTCTCTCGCTCTCTCTGTTTCATCTATCACATAATATATATATATATATATATATATATATATATATATACATATATATATATAATTATATATACATAAATATATAAATATATATGTATGTATATATATAATAAATATATCACCATATTTTGTTGAAGTGTATTGATAACACCCTAGACTTTTGGTGACCAGTGCATGGTGGCCATTAGACACAGGCCAAGTTACAGTATGGGCCTAAGTGTCAAGTGAAGTAGCGGTAAAACTATCTTATCCTGCCTTTTGCACAGAAAAATCAGGGCCGTACTTCTGGTATCCTTCTGCTCTTGCTGAGTTTTCGGCGCCTCACTGCCTTTCATCAATAAGTTAGGTGTAGAAAAGCGCACTTTCAGTTGGACCCTGCTACATCTGTAGTTTTAGAAGAGCGCTATGACAGTTGTAGCCGGTGCGACAAATTGAGTCTAGATATTGACTGGGCAGCTTCTCATTTGATCCAGCCGTGTTTCTTTGTAATCCTGAGTCAAATTTAAAACCGGCCTTCGCAAAACCTATTACTTTATCTGCAATATTATTAGCTTTCTTCACCATGTTAGATCATTTGATTTCTAGAGTTTTCGAAGGTGAGAAAGGATTGTTTACAAGTAGTTATTTGATTGTAACCTAGAGGCCAGATAAGACATAATTAGAATTTTCTGTAAGTTGTTGGTAGTGCGTATAAAAGGGTGGTTAGGAGATTGATTGTTCGATCGATCACTGAGAGATATATTGCCCATGTTAGTGAATTGATGGAGTCTTAGAGAGTTACCTTATTGTTCTGAAATTGTTCTTCATTTGAATTAACATATCTTTTAGTCAATTTTCAACAAGACTTAGACTCATTTCTTGTCATTAGTCTTTGAAAAAAAATAATTGTAACAGATGGTGTTCAACTAGCCCTTTAAACGATTACCACAAAGCCTATCTTCAAAGCCTACAAAACCTGCAGAACTAGCCTAAAAGGTGTAAAAGTTGTAACTTCAACACATGTAGCTTTAGAAGTGCGCAGTGACAGTTGTTGCCTAAAGCGCCTATAGCAGTGGGAGAGCACTGGTACAGCTGTAGCCTAAACAACCTGCAGCTGTAGGAGAACTCTCTTAAGAGTTGCAACCTTCAGCATCCATATCACTGCTGTAGGAGAGCGCTGTTACAGTTTAAGCTTACGACACCTATATAGGTAAAAAAAAAAACCTAGCGTCCGAGGCATGCAGCTGTAAAATAGATATGGCCTTCAATAGCTTAAGCTGTAGGAGCGCTGTTACATTTGTAGCATACGATATCTATAGCAGTAGGAAGAACGAATCTAAAAATTGTTACCTACTAAAACTATTATTGTAGGAGAATGCTATTACAGTTATAGCCTATAAAAACTAAAACTATAGAAGAACCTAGTTACAGTTGGAGCCTATCTTACAGTAATTGTGTAATTGTAGCAGAGCTAGCCTACGACACATGTAACTGTAGCAGAGAGCTTTCACAGATGTAGCCTAAAACACCTGCAGTTGTAGGAGAGTGATGTCAAAGGTGTAGCCTACGACAGATAAAGCTGTGGGAGAGAAAGGATAACCTAACTTACCTGTAGTTGTAGGAGGATGCCGTTACAGTTTTCGCCAAAAATAACTGTACTTGTAGAAGAGCTAGCCTACAACACCTGTAGCTGAAACAGCGCTAGTCTAACAGACAAGTAATTGAAGGAGAGTGACTTAACAGCTGTACCGCAAACTAAAAACACAACTGCAGGAGAACGCTATGATAGTTGTAGCCTATACCACCTGTAGCAGAAGCATGTACCTGCAGGAGACTGCTGTTACTGATGAAGCCTCCAACATTTGGAGCTATAGGAGAACGCTGTTTCAGTTTGTAATGAATGGCTTAGTAATGATTACTTATTGATCTGGTTGAACACTACCTGTGACATCTTTTAGAAAACACTAGTTATTCACTGCACAGGCTAATTAAAGAGTATAACACAAGAAATGCATTCTGGATTGACAATTCTAGAAAAGGTTAGAAATAATGAATCATATAATCAAAGCCAGCTAAAAATACGGGCCAATAAAATACTTTCATTTATTTTCACTTTCCAAATTTACACAAAAAAATATCTCCTCTGCCTTGTAAACAAGATGCAATCTAACAGCTTCCTGTAAACAATGTTTTTATACCTTCGAGGACTTTCTAGAAATCCCTAGATCTAAAAAGATAGACAAAGCTAAAACATAATAACACTATTAAAATAAAATAGGCCTATCTGTGCCTGTTAACAATAAACAATAATCAATAAATATTAAACAAACCAAGTCTAGATCTAAATCTAGACTAAATTTACAGCAACCATTTGTCACACAATTGTAGCCTACAACATCTGTAGCTGTAGCAGAGTTAGCTTACGGCGTATGTGGCTGTAGGGGATATCTGTTACAGACTAAGTTTACAACACCTGTAGCTATAGGAGACACTGTTAGTTGTTAGCCTACAAAAAATGTATCTAAAGGGAAGTCCTATTTCAGATCAAGTCTATAACACATGTAGCTATAAGAAAATACTTTCAAATTAAGCCTGTAATGCTTGTAGGAGAGCCCTGTTACAGTTGTAACTTCAACACATGAAGCTCTGCAGCTGCAGGAGTGCGTACCCACAGCTGTTGCCTACACCACCCATAGCAGAGGGAGAGTGCGATCTCCTAGCTGCAGGAGAGAACGTTATAGCTGTAGCTTAAAACACCTGCAGCTGTAAGGGAGCTTTGTCACAGCTTTATTCTTTAGCATCTTTAGTACTAGGAAGAAGCTGTTACATAATTAAGCTATAACACCTGTTGTTGTAGGAGAGCGCTGTTATGATTGTAGCCTTGACACATGTAGCTATAACTATTTGAGAACCCTGTTACAGTTATAACTTATAAATCCTGCAGCTGTAACAGAGCTAGCACATGACACATATAGCAGTAGAAGAGAGCTATTACAGATGTAGTCTACAACTTCTGTAGCTGTAGGAGAGTGCTGATTCAGTTATAGCCTTTAAAAGCGTTGGCTGTAGGAGAGCGCATTTACGGTTATTCCTAAAACACCTTTAGCTGTACCATAGTGATGAAACCATGGGAGAGCCCTGTTACAGTTGTATTCCAAATCTTGTAGCTGTAGAGAGAACTATTACAGCTTTAATCTACAAAGCTTGTAGCTGTAGGAGAGCACTATAAAATGTAGAATACAACCAAACATCCTGCAAGTGATAAGTAAAAGCTTAATTTTGACCACATGGGTCACAGCCTCTTGCTGTAACTTGTCACTTTTATATCTCTAGAAGATTTGATTCTTTACCTTCCTCTTCTGTCCTGCTGTTGATGAAGTTGTTGATGTGTTGCGCAAGCACAAACATAATCAGAGCAAATGTGATCCATATGATTGCTTTGACGAAAAAATGAAGTTCAGACGCTTTCTTTTTGTTTGGGGCTGACGAAGAAAAAGTAATAATTATGGGGCAAATTAAGAATTATAAAAATTTTCCTGTTCGAAATATTCCTTATTCGTTCCACTTCTTCCGATGTTTATGTTATTTTCGAAACAACAGGTCGCAGTAGTTACGTCGCATCTTAGAATATTTTGATAAATTCCTTATAAGTTAATTCAAAGCTCGTATGACATAACCATTAACATTTGTCTATCATCTGATTTATATTGAGTTAGCATACTCAGATTGCTACAGAAGGGAAAATGTTAAAAATTTTGGACTTGTTTAAACTAACCATCTATTTTGCTAAAGGTTCGAATCGATGTTTAGAAATTTCTATGATTTCTACTATTATCTAGCTTTAAAAAGTTTTTTTTTAAATGACCAACATTCAGACAAAACCTGTAGAATTTTGGTGTCCTACATATCGTCAAATCTGAACTAACCTGACACGTTGAAGAGCTCACTTGTGTCTGTGATATCAAAACCTTCTATGTAAGTCCTGTTGAAGGACTGGCATGCTAGTCGTTTGTTTTGAAGGTTCCACGACACCACCAGGGTCAGTATGGACGTCACTTTTGTGCCACAGTTAGACTGATTGTACACTGAAGAGTCCGAGATTTCGCAAAACGTTACCAGTATATAGGGAAAAAGCAAATGTCAATTCAGTTGTTTATTACATATACAGCACACCAATTTTGTTTCATAGGATAACAAACGTACGCCTTGTTAACATCACGATATATCACGATTTTTCCAATTTATCTATCTATCTTCTACTTTTTTTTATTAATTATTCCATCAATCTGTAATGATCTACTATTTTTATAAATTATATCTAGAAAAATTGCTTTTGTCTATCCACCTATCTATCTAACAGTCCACTTACAAAATAATTGACTGTACACACACACA
>BLXT01007613.1:1403038-1415841 GCA_019648995.1 Plakobranchus ocellatus | reverse complement strand
TGAAAAATAAATAAAAATGAAAGAGAATCCGCCACTCCAGGTGAATCAAGCAGACCCTTGATATAGTAATCTTTTCCTTCTGCGTAGGATGTAGAAAGAATAAAGTAACTTGGTAATATCTTTTCACAATAAATCTATTTATCATCTACAGGCAAATAAAACAATAAATGAGTAAGTAAAAGTTCAAAAATTTTTTTGGATATTTATAGTAACACAACAAAATTTGACGCTCTACAAAATCATTTTTTGTTTTGTTAATGTTTGCTTGAAAGCTTAAAGAAAATAATGAACTATAATTATATTAAATGGTTTCTACATTTATAAATTCCATGGGAAGCTAAATGCAAGTCAGATGTGCTTTTGTACCGGAGAAAAAAATTAATGCACTGGCTTCTTTCGAGTGTGCTCCCCTCTCCCGCTACCCCTGTACCGATTTAGATGCAGCCAAGTGTTCAAACAAATAAATAGAAATTAAGAAGTGTGAGTAATTTGATTCTTAAAAATCTCTGTCTACAAGCTTCTACTTAGCGCCTCTCTAGATCTGGATCTATTGATACAGATTCAGAACTAAGCACTTCTTTGGTTGTCTTGAAGATCTGAGTTTTTGTCAATTTAGCTTTACCAATCTAGCGTATCTATTTCGTTAATGAAAAGAAATTTAATCGTTCTTAACTTTTGACAGCTCAGAAATGGTGAGCCTTCGATTCAAAATCCAATCAGCTGTAAATTGTTAATACATCTGATCTCTGCTGATGCCAGTTTCAGTTTGCAGCCACAAACAAACCTTTATAATTTTTCTAACTCAGGATCATGCTCTAAAAAATATTCTTCATCTAATTTTACATTTCTATTTAAATCCACAACTAAATCAATATCTTCATCACCGCTGCTTGCTTCCTCTGATTTTATTTCAACTATTCTACTACTGCTAGATGTTGATGGTTCGTCTTCTGGTAGCTCCGCCCCCTTAACCTCTGCCTCTTGCGTAGATCTACTCAAACTTTCTTCCAGTTGTCCTTGATCTGACTCTACTTCCTCCTCTTCTTCCTCTTCCATTAAATATTCTTCTCTTAAGCGTAGTACAGGTCTTCGTGCACAACATTTGCTAAATTCGAGCTTTTCGCAGAGTTCAAAGCATCTCAAATGATGTTTTGTTTAGACGCCATTTTGAAGCAACGGTAAGTCATGCGACCGTTCTCAGTCACTCGTATGTATAGATTTAGGGAATTTCCCTCGGTTGCTCTCAACGGACACTATTTTTTCACAGATTTTTTCATAGAAGAACTTGATGAAAATTATTTCAAATGTGGAAAACAATGCTATATTTAGAAAGTTCAGGTTTTCCCGATTACAGTGATACCAAACAATGGAAAGCCAGAGTGACTTGCTGATTAATGACCAAAACATTGTGTAAAAAAAGTCATGTTTTGCATGATTCTCGATCAAGAATTAGACCTCTGTCAAAGAAATCCCGTATTAAGTGCACTTTCAAACACAAAAATGTTTTTTTTTATAATAAACCTCAAGACTAATGTCTTTAGGATCGGAATATCCAATAAAAAAAATTAGCTAAAAAATAGTGTATTAGCTTTACATAGCAATATCTCAAAAAAGGCCACGGTACCTTATGCCCCGGTTTAACAGAACGCGTCAATTAATCACATTTTTTGTCACAAAAGATTTTTTTTTTCTTTTTCATTTGTTTGTTTTCAAATTCAGTACAGCCAATCAAAAGTAAAGTGACTCCTGTGCTTGATCCAAACGTCGCAAAACCAGGAGCAGGATCATGATTTGTATTGGCATCATGGGTATTTTGAGGTAGATCACCATTGCATACCTCGCCACTGTTACTTTCACTGACACTTACGAGACCTACCTTCCCCTTTAGTGTTGGGTTGAGACTGAAGATAATAATAGTAATAATAAGAAGAAGAACAACAAAACATGTCTTAGCCTGTATTGTCAATCTAATTTAGAACACTTCATTTGTAGATATTATCCAATCAGCTAGCCGCGGGTGGATAATACTATGTGTATGTAAGCATACTTGTCGGAATACTATGCTATAAAGGTGCCCCTTACATGTCCTAAAACGTTTAAACGGTAACCAGAACTGACCCCAAACACACCAAGCCTTCTATAGCTCATGAACTGAGGTGAGCTAAGGTTTCTTGAAATTCAATAAATCTTTGGCAGGGTTGTCTAGAGTTTAAATTCACAAATTTAATGCAATGAAAATAAAGTGTTTTATGAGATGCATTCAATGTACTGTGTTAACTTGCAGAGATCCTGTATCATAGATTACCTCACTAGATCACCCCACACAACCCCATGGCTCAAGTTTATCGGCAGTATCATTAATTAGCGATTTAGGTCTAACAAGATCTATTCAACACAACCTCTTAACATAGGCGATAGGGCAGTTTCATTGATTAAAATGAGTATATTTACTTCATTCAATTGTACTAAGAAACTCTTTGGGAGCTAGGTAGCAGGGAATCTTCATAGANNNCCCCCCCCCCCCCCCACATAGCAAGTGTTTCGGCCCTTTAACTCCTGAAACTCTAAGGAGGCCGGCCACATCTAGGTCATGAACCCCAGATGCCTCCCTGCTACCAACTTTTTTTCCTCCTGGGTTGCTTGCCAGAGATTCGAACCCGCGTACATCATACTGAACTGGTTACAAATCCGGCGTCTAACCACTTCGGCTAACTGGATGCCCTGTCATAAGAGTATTTTTAAACCTTATGAAACAACCTTTCATTCCTTCTGCTCCATATCCAGCGAGAACTGTTCTCAGCTGTTTCGGCTAGTAGCCTTAGGGCTTTTGTTCTCTTATTGTCACATATGGAGAGTTTGCTTAGAAGACCATAAGCTGAAGAACCCACAAATCCCCTGGCGCCAATCTCTACTGGCATTAACTTATCTTCGTAGCCATCCTTTTTTAGTTCTTTTGTCATGTCCAGGTATTTTCCTTCCCTGAAGGCATGGGCCTCTTCCATTCTGTTTTCATAGGGGACAGTTAGTTCCACCATGATAATTTGTTGTGTTGGATTTCCCCTTCAGCTGTGCTTATGACCGAGGCAAGTTCTTCAAGTACTCTGTTATTCCCCACGTGTGTCGCCCTTGTGAGAGCGCTACTTTGCACGAGCTCAGTACATGCTGTTTAGTTTGCCTACCTTGGCAGAGTGGGCATATAGGGTCATCTTCTTTCCCCATCGCACCAGATTTGTGTTTGGGGGTAGGAGATCATAGACGGACCTGATGAGGAAGCTTATTCTCAGAGGAACCATATGCCAGACATCATTCCATGTGAAGGATTTCTGTATGGCAGTGTCCCAATTTGTCCACTGACCTTGCCGAGGCTGCTGGACCGCCTTCTGTACCCGTGTAGAATTTTCGTTATTCCTCATCTCATCTATGATCATGTCCCTTTTTTCCTTGCCTTCTGTTTTTGCCACCATTTGGCTGTGGTTGATCCAAGGCCCCGGCGGTCAGTTTGAGTTTGGCCGATTACCTATTTCATTTTAAGGCATTCTTTCGCCCCGTGTACGGCTTCTGTGACCTTTCAGTTTCTTCCAGTTTTCAGAGATGGCTGGACGGTTTTGACCACGGGATCATCTGATTCCTCCAACATGGTGAGTAATATTGCTTTGCAGCATTTATACTCCTCTAGGATAGATTTCATTGGGAGTTTTAGCTTTGCTTTTCGGCAGTACATTGCCACGTCTGAAAGACCTGGAGGAACTTCCAGCTATTACCTTGCATATTTGTTGATTTTAGCTTCTATTGCTTCTACTGTGGTGGAGCAGATATCGTTGACTGAGAGTGGCCATAGAAGTTTGGAAATAAGCTTGTACTGCAGGCACCATATCTTGAATTTACCCTGGAATCCACACTTGTTAATGGCTAGAAGGCTTTCAGAAGCGAGTTCTAATGTTTCAGTTCTCGCCTGGTATCTTTCATAGGGGAACCATACGATCTTCCGAGGCTCTTGACTGGTTTGTGACTGACTGTTAGTATTTGCCTTTCCGCTACTATGAAGGTCGTGGCTTTGTTAACCTTGCCTTTCCTTATTGATAGGCTGAGGGACTTATTTGGCTTGAACTCCATTCTGCACCATGACATTAAGACATCTAAGCGCGTCAAATCCACATTGTCTCATCTTCTTTGGAGCAGATAATGTTGGTGTCATCGATGAATCCTTTCAGGAGAGGCATTGAGCATCCGTCACCTAGATTGGCGGGACCTGCACTACCTTCTGCTGATTTCAATATAACTTCCATGAACAGAACTGTGGATATTGTGCATCCCATAGCAATTTCAACCTCCAAGTTGTCCTATTAGTTGTGTAGTCATTTTTTGAGAACCTCATGCGGAATCCAACGAAGTAGTCATCTAGCATCACCTGTATGACCTCTGGTACATGGTACATTCTGAGAGCTAGCTGGATCATCTCGTGTGGTACTGATCCGTAGGCATTTGCAAGGTCTAGCCATACAATATCAAGGTTCAGTTTCTCTGACTTGGCCCTCTGGATAGCCTCCCAGATCATTGTTGCATGTTCCAAGCAACCCGAAACCCCAGGGATGCCACCCTTTTGGACAGAAGTGTTTATGTATCAATTTTCTGATAGGTATTTTGTTAGGCGTGACGCCATGATTGAGAAGAATATTTTACCTTCTACATTTAGCAATATATTGGGCGAAACTGGTTTGTTCTTTTCGAATCTTGCTCTTTGGTGATATATACCTCTTCTACAGCCATCCACTCTTTACTGATATTGATATTTTTCCATACACTTTGTAGTATTTTGTGTAGGTTCTTGAGAACGTTGGGGCATCTTTTGTACAGTAGATAAGGCACTCCATTGGGCCCTGGAGCAGATTTAGCTCTAGCTTTGTTTACTACTGCTATGACTTTCTGTAAGCTGGGAGTCTTGCTGTCAAACTTTATTCCTGGGACAGCTGGCCATACAAGGCCAGTAGTTTCTTCCAGGGGTATCTCATGAGTTGGATCTGAATATGTCTTCTTCAGATGAGTTGCATTAACCCTAAAAAGAAGATGCCACTGATTATTCAACTAAATCTAATGTCCTCAACTCCCACCTCACAACTGATTCGGCAGTATCATTGGTTTCCTAACTCTATCTGCCTTACACAATTTCCATATCACAAATGATTCAGTATCATTTATTTACCTTGCTAGATTTACCCTTCAGAATCTCCCATATCCTGAACTTGTTACAAGTGATTCGGCAGTAACATTAATTACCCGACTAATTTTACCGCACAAAATCTCAATATGACAAGTGATTCATCCGTATCGATGATTGCTCAACTAGATCTAGGGGTATGGGGGTGGGGGGATTGGGGGGAAGGGTGAGAAGAGGGAGGAGAGGAAGAGAAGAGGGCGTATGGTCGACCGATTTGTTCATTTTTGAGAAACTCTTTTTTTTTTTTTTGTATCTCAGGTATGGAGAACATCTAGAATACCAAATAAAATCGTCAATGAACTTAAAGAGTTTATAATACACCGAATTTAAGGTTTTTTAAAAAATAATGAGACGCACTGCTTAAATGGATGAATTTCAATATTACACTTCCCATATGCTTTGATGCAATTGGAAAATACATTTAGGACTTTTTTCTCTCTAAGGGATTGTCAATAATAAGCTTAATCATCGTGCTCATGACTCGATACAATCAAAATATGACTAATCGTGATTCATGGCTGATTTGTCCAGGATGCCGCACTAATAAAAATACTCACGTGAAGCGTAGAAGTTTATAACAGAGCAAGCAACGTTGTGTTGGCGACATCTTTGAGTGGTGAAAGGTTTTTTCACTACCAAACAATGTAAGGTGTTTTTCCTACCAATCGTTTGGTTCACTACTATTTGAAAAGTGGACACAACGTGCCTCCAACATGTATTGCCATTAAAGGCAAAATCTGAAATGCATATAGTTGAAATTGTTGGGTTTTTTCCTGGCCCATAATTAATATAGTTGTCTTGTGTGAGAAGATGTGTATAATGCACTTGCATCAAAGTAAAATGAACATAATAATATCAAGGGAAAGAAGTTTGGAAGGGAGTAAGACATACAATAATTGATTTTTCTCCAACGAAACACTTTTCTAAAATCATCTTAGAATTTACAATTTTTTACGGTGCTCCAGCGACATTTAATAATTAGCTGTTCTGAGCGAACTGAGACACAAGGATTTTAAAAATCCAAACTTATAGAGTATTAACATTTATTTCTAGATCTAGAGACTATATTGAAATCAAGATGTAATGCCCTGAAGATTTTGACGGAGACTGCATCTATTTTAATAAATTCTTACGAATCTAAATCTGGACCTACGGAACGGTAATATTGTAGTATTTTTGTCAGTTCTTTTGTAATTGATAGGCAATCAATAACAGTTCAGTAATAATGATAGAAAATAACACCTACATAAAGCACTCCCTACCTGTTCTAGCCTTTTCTCCATTACTAAAAAAGTGAAGAGAGAAAGATTGTATTATCAATGTTACACAGTTACCATGAATTCGCGCGATGTGCCACTACGAAGCTGTTTTGTAAGTAATATAACATTATGATGACAAAGCTGCAAAGTGACCAAGCAATAGTTCAAAACATTTACGGCAGAAGATAAGGATCCATACTGCATTCGTCAGATAAAAGATCAGTTAGGAAGTGGATAACATAAGAGTTTGTGACAATTTCTCTGTGAATTCAACATAGATCTACATTCAGAACGCGACTGATATTTTGATCTAGCCTGTTTAATGTCAAACCAAGAATTTCCAGATTTATTCTTATTGTTTATAAAAAAAAAGTTATTAAAAAAAAAATTAAATACAGAACTTGCACATTGTGTTAAGTTATCGTGGTATCTATTATTGTTTATAGGAAGTTGCATGCTATGTTTGACAATATTGTGCGCCTTTAACAAATTCGATTCATAATTACATATTTGGCCCTTATCTTGGCTATCTGGCACTTCAGAATGAGACGAAAGGAAGCTTGGAATATAAAAACAGATGTTAATATCTCAGTATTCGCCGTGAGAAGTCTGACATGGGGTTAAAGTTATTGACTGTGTGGTTTTTTTTAAGTTCAATCTTGTAGATTGTCTTTATTCAGATCTAGAGGTAGATAATTCTATGCCCCGTAAATTTTATACTATTTTGGCTGAAACCTATCTAGAATTTTACATATTAGATTGAATCCAGTGATGAGGATGGTCCAGCCTAAAACTTGAGAAAAGAAAATCGCCCAAAGTACAGTCAATTCCACGGGAATAGGCATACAAAGCTAAAACGTATTCTCAGAGATAGATCAGGAGGAACTTACTAATATTGAATCTAGTCAGGTGTATATTATTCCAGATGTAGATCTAAATCACTCTCACATTTTAGCATCTTTAAGAAACTTGAATGACTCTATAAAAAGATGCAGCGAATGAGACAAGATCTTCAACAGGGTGTCGATTTTTCGACGTGAATATTCTTGTAGATTTTGTGCAATTCTTTACCTATCCAAACTGTTTTCAAGCTCATCTCTTTAGAGAAACACTCATTGCGTCCGAAAAGTTGGTAGGACTGAATAATGAGATAAAGCTTGTATGCAAGAAATGTAGATCTACATCAGGTCTGCAGAAGAAAAAACGGACAATTTCAACCTTCCGTTTCTTTTCTCATTCTATAGCATTGGTTGCAATGAGCAAAAGGAAAATTTTTCTTGGTATGCATGAGCGTCCCAAAACCTGTGCCACCTGTGAATAATTTACTTTATTACTGGAGAAGTCCTAAGACTTCTAAAGAAGTTGCCAATGAAAACATGTGAAAAGATGAGGCTGAAATTAAAGGTAAGCTAGGTTGCGACGGTGTTACAGTATCGTGTGATGGAATGTGGCTGCGAAGAGGGATTAGTAGCAAAAGTGAAATGGCAAAATGTCTTTCTGTGCATGCTAACCTACCTGCCTTAAGTTTAAGATGACAAAACTTTTAGTAATCACTTTAACAGTAGTAATACAGTTGCAAAAGAGAAGCGGCGAATAATTGACGATAAATACAAAGAGAACTATTTACAGAAATGTCAAAACAATACTAAGGGAGGAGTGAGGCAGATGGAATCAGACGGAAAGTTAAAAATTGTATGGGATCAAAAGACAGGTATGAGCAAAAGTACACTGGTTATCTTGGAGATGGAAACTCCAAAAGTGTCAAGCTTATTTCAAAAAAGTACTCCAAAAGGTTTTGAAAACAGAGAGATTGTAAAATATACGGAAACGTTGAAAAGAGAATTAACAAGAGTTTGATGAATAAAATTAAACAGTGCAATTTTAAATAAAACATAGAAAAAAATTCAAAGGAATATGCGTACAAGTGCAACAGTAAACATAATCCAAGGATAATATGATGTTCCAAACTTTGTTATAGATGCAATCAAAATGTAGTGGAACATTTGTAAAAGGGCATTTTATTGATAAAATGCGTCCATGGTGGAAGACACAATTACAACGAAGCTTTCTATCACCTAATACGGGAAAGATGTCCTAAACTCACTTTTGTAGGAAGAGATAGGTGTAAGTTGAAGTTTATGACGCATCGATAGTTTTCAATAGTGAAGAAATCGAGAGGAAGGAGGGTAAAAAGCGCAGTTAGGATTTTCCAGGATTTCAATTAGGAACGTATAAAGGCTCATCAAAAAAGATTTAAGAGAAAATAAATCAAGTAGAACTTGAAAAAAAAACCCATAAGGTTTCAAAACTGCGAAGATAAGATACACAGAAGTATTCTATGGTATTCTTACTCTTTTTTGTGTTTTCTTTTTTACACTTTAATCCATGTTTTCTCAAAGTCCTCTTTTTCGTAAATATACTTCGACGTATGTAAGTAAATTTTGAAAACTAGAACAGTTATGAAACTATCTAAAACTTTGCACCCTTGTGCCATGGTTGCTTAGATGTGAAATTAGCTCTAATGCTTTATCTCCGACACTTTTCAGAAAACTGACATTTTGTATATGTTAGCCTGTTATTTTCAGAATTTAGCTTTTCCGATAAAAAATGACAGGTATTTTTGTTTGTTCAATTAAAAAGTCATAGAACGTAAATAACATTTTTGATGTATTTATTATTCTATTTTCCGCTCAATATTCTTTGAGATGTCTTGACTCATATCTTGCATGCTATTCTTTTATAATTTCTTTTGTCCTAAATTGGTAAAAAATCTCAATTTTTTCCTAAATTACGAAAATTTAATCAAGCATCTATGTAATGCATTCAATTTATTCAGCACATTTCTGCCTTGTGGAATCGCTTTAATCAGGGATTTTTTTTTCGGGTGTTTAAAATATTCATTCAAATTCAAAATCGGACATGAGCTAGGCTTATGACAGTTAGCAGTGATTTTTAAAAAGTTTTTATTCTTTTTGATATCTAGAGATTTCTTGAAAGTTTTCGAAAGTGCGAAAACAAATTAATTACTCGAAATCTAAAGACCAGTTAAGCTTAAAGAGCCGCTAGAAACTTACAGAAATGTTTAGTTAGTTTTTTTTTTTAGTTAGTGGTTTTTACAAAAGACAGTAACTTCTAATCTTCTCTGGTATGAATTGTTTGCGTAGTATCGGCTACATTAGCCTTGGTATTACATATCTAGTATTTTCTGGAAGCTGTAGGCGGTAGATATAAAGCTGGTTGAGAGATAGTTCGACAGAGGACTGAAAGATAGACCACCGGTGTTCTGAAACTGTTCTCAATTTTTCGGAGTGAATTCTGTTCTTTAGTTTATTTAAAAGGACTGTCATAGGCGGTGTTCACTTAGACCTATGACTAGCACAAAGTCATTCGTGACAGCGGTTCTTACCTACTGTGGTGTGTACGCGTGGATCATTAGGTGGGATGGAATAACGACTTGCACCACTGGAAAGCGCCCATGCAACCGTGAAGGACCAGTCAGCGAATGCAGAACAGGTCGCTTGCAGATAGTGATCGAAAAATACTGTTCTGTTTGCTTTAAAGTCATATGGGATTTCCAGATTGTGTATACTGGCTTGTGCGCGTACTAAGAAGATGGTTGTTCCAGAAAAAAAAAATAAGAATAACAGATATAAAAAATATAAGTGTAAATGTAGAGTTATTCTGTCTTTATTAAATGAAAAATGATGTCGCTTATCTTCATTAAAGCATATGCATACTGAACGTTTTTAGTTTTCTCTTTCTCTGTTAATGCTTCATGGAATACATAATGCAAATGTGAGTCGTCTTTCTCCGGTTTTTCTGCGTGATATATTTTTGAATGATTTTAGTTTTGTTGAGGCTATTGCAAATCGCGAATAACTTCATCTGTTTGTTTATTATCACACTTTTTGTGCACTTAACACTGTAGAATGGAATGTGATTCTCATTGTATTTTTTTCTGTTTTTACATGTGGATCCCAATGTCGAGTAACAAGACTGTGTCTGGCTGTCGGAATTTTAGGATGCGACATGCATCCAGTGCTCAGGCTGGGTGCCATAAAGCAACCCCTTCGCAATTCTTTGACCTCCAGCTTCCCAGACCGTCTTCCAATGTTAAAGATACTTTTGGGCATCATGGTCTAACCCCTTTGCAAGTCCTTGATCTCAAGATACCGCGACCGGTCTCCAGTGTTATCATTGAGTAACCCTCATGCATCAAGCTGTCCTGAAATTTCCCTCCCTTCGAGCACTCTACAGCTGTTGTTAAAGCGTTATTTCTTATCCTCTTATGAATTTGACGTTCAACTGAGGCTCCTTCGCCTCTGTTGTCAGTCTCTCTTGTACATTCCTTACCGTCTTTCTAGACCATGTCTTGTTGCTTCATACCATCCCGCCACATTAGGCTATGCCTACCTCTTGCTTTATTCCCTTCTTCTGGCGAAAAAAACTTGTTCAGCGCAGAAAGAGGCATACATGCCAAAGAAGAAAGAAGGAAGACAGAAGTGTGAATGCAGAGAGAGAGAGAGAGAGAGAGAGAGAGAGAGAGAGAGGGAGAGGGGGAAGCATTAATACACAGAGAGGAAGAAAGATACGCAGAAATGTGCATGCACAGAAAGAGAGAGAGATAGAGAGAGAGAGGTAGAGAGAGAAATATCCATGCAGAGACAAAGGGAGACTGAATAATGCATAGAGAAAGAGAAAGAGAGAAAGAGAGAAAGTGTGAGAGGGAGAGAATCATGCAAAAGGAGAGAGGGAGAGAGAATCATGCATAAATTGTAAAGATTGAAAGAGAATTATGCATGCAAGGAGAGAGAGAGAGAGAGAGAGAGAGAGAAAGAGAGAGAGAGAGAAACAGAAAAGCATACTTTCAGAGACAGAGAGAGAGAGAAACAGAAAAGCATACATTCAGAGACAGAGAGAGAGAGAAAGAAAGAGAGAGACAAGCCTGCATATAGAAAAAGAGAGACAGGCAGAGAGATAGAGGCATACTTGCAAGGAAAGATAGAGAGAGAGAGAGAGAGAGAGAGAGACACAGAGAGAGAGAGAGAGACAGAGAGAAACATATATGCCGAGAAACCAAGAGAAAGAAACATTCAAGCACACAGAGAGAGAGAGAGAGAGAGAGAGAGAGAGAGAGAGAGAGAGAGAGAGAGAGACCGACAGGCAGACAGACAAACAAAGAGGAGCACATATAAAGAAGGAGAGAAAGAGAGGGAGAGAGCGACCGCGAAAAAAACATACAGACAGAAAAGAGGAGACATTCATGCATGCAGAGAGTGAGAAAGAGATAAAAAGAACTCATAAATGGATAGAAAGAGAAAGTAATAAATGTAGAGAAAAAGACAGAAAGAGAGAGAGAGAGAGAGAGAGAGAGAGAGAGAGAGAGAGGGACAAAAGCACATATGCAGAGAAGGAGAGAGAATCATCGAGGCAGAAAGCGGAAGGGAAAGAGAGAAGCATACTGCAGATAGAAGAGGAAGGAATGATGCATGCAGAGATAGGGAGAAAGAGAGAGAAGCATACACGCAGAAAAAAGATAGGGAGAGAGAATCATGCATACAAAGAAAGGGAGAAGAATAATGCATACAGAGAGACGGGGAAAATGCCGAGTGGCATATATGCAGACAAAAAGAAGAGAGAATCGTGCATTCAGAGAGAAGAAGCATCATACACGCAGAGAGACAGAGAGAGAGTGAGAGAGAGAGAGAGAGAGAGAGAGAGAGAGACAAGGAAAGGTGGGCATGCATGATGAGAAAGAAAAAGAGACAGAGCAGTATTAATTTTAACTTAAAGAGGCAGACAGAATTATGCATACAGAGAGAGGGAGAGAGAAACGTGCATGCAGACAGAGAAGGAGAGAGAACTATGCATACAGAGAGAGAGGGAGAGAGAGAGAGAATCATGCTTATAGAGAGAGGAAGAGAAAGAGAATCTTGCTTAAACAGAGAGGGAGAGAGAATCAGGGATACATTGCGAGTGAATTGAATTATTATACATATGAATAAAGAAGAGAAGAAGAGAGAATCATACACAGGGAGAGAGGGAAAAAGAGATAGAAGTACACAACCAGATAGAGATTGTGATAGAAATCATGTATAGAGGAAGAGGATTATGCATACAGACGGAAGGAGAAAAATAGAGTGAAGCATACAGGCAGACAGAGAAAGAAAGAGAATCATGCATTTAGAGAAACGGATAGAGAGAGGAGAAGTAAACATGCAAATAGAGAAAGAAAACAATCAGACAGGCAGAGACACGGAAAGAAAGTAAAAGAAGCATAAATGCAAAGAGAGAGAAAGAGAGAGAGAGAGAGAGAGAGAGAGAGGGGG
>BLXT01007613.1:1298028-1322707 GCA_019648995.1 Plakobranchus ocellatus | reverse complement strand
GCTAGCGGAGGGAAGGAGCCGCCTTACTTCTCCTGTTTATAGGGTAGGGTTTTATCCCTATGTCTCCTATACCGCTACCCTAAAATTGTACAATAATAAATCTTCACCACTCAAAGATAAAAGCGAAAGCCTTACTTTTTAAAAATTAAATTGTACAATAATAATTTTTAAAAAGTAAGGCTTTCGCTTTTATCTTTGAGTGGTGAAGATTTTATAGGTCAAACAGCCAAAGCCTTGAACATTCAGGGGGCGTCGGTGGCACAGTGGCTTGTGAGTCCGCTCTGAGATCTGAGGGACCCTTCTGTCGCGGGTTCGAGCCCCGCCATCGGCGCCCCGGCCTGAGGGAGGGCCTTAAAGCCTGAGATCACCTTGTTATGGACTGGCTATATGCAAACAAACTCAAACCCTTGAACGTTCAGTGGCCGGAAGCAGCAAGCGTCACTGTTAAGGTTCAGGAAAAGATTACACAAATATCATGCGCAGGAATTCAACAATAATATATTTTCAATTGCCATATTATCTTTTCATAAATATAAATACAAGTCTTATAAATGTACATTATGTATAAGATGGAGTCTTGCCTTTATGAGTATGAGAGTAAAATAACATCAGTAATTGTCATAGCAGTGATGATAAAATATTCCTAAATTCTCAACAGACCACACCTTCAAAAAAATTTGGTTTTTAGCTAGGTAGAGAGTTAGGCTTTTAATATCGTATAGGCCATGATAAATCTCTCTCTCCCTCTTTCACTTAGAGCAAGGTCGTCATCTTTCGAATAGTCGTTTGGTTTTCAGTCTGGCCTTACAGCAGCAACAACTGGCATTTTTGTTAGCACGCATACGTTATCCGTGTTGAGTACAATTACAAGGTCTTTGATATGACCAATCTTGCCGGGCTAGAAGATAATGAAATGAATGAAAATTGATTATTACCCCATCATTTGGTAAAAAAAAAAATGTAAAGGTTGTCGAGTTGGCAAAAATGTGAAGGATTATATATATATATATATATATATATGCACCATAAGACCCACTTTTCCGTTTCCCTCACAAAAACAAACACAAGTGCAATGCAAGAGGAAGTGCTAAAACGATGGGATTTGGGGTTTCCCCATAGCCTTGCATTCCGACTTGTCCATATCTGCTCGACGGAAGGTGCATTAAAACACAGCTGCAGGCCTTTAGTTGTGTTGAAAATTGTGTTAGCCTATTTTTAAGTGCACCCTCCGTCGAGCAGAAACGCTATACCAAACATTTGGTAACCTTAGACACATATTAGTACATTCTAAAACAATGTAAAGGGCCACAACCTCGGGTTTTCAACCATGTTATATAGCGAGATTCAGGTTTCAAATCTTCAACAAATAATGTCAAATACACTAATCTATAAAGTTTATCATGCATCTGTATCAGTATTATTTAACTGATCACATGCATCAAATGCACAAAAAATATGTAGGTAAAACACAACACGTTTTTTCCATCACCAACGACAGAGAAAGACACCTGTGGCTAGGCATTTTAATATTTCAGACCATACTATTGACCATGTAAGTATATTAGATAGCAATTGGCCTTTTATCCACCTCCGACACCATAAACATAGTTAATTGACAAAAAGACTCGATGGATATAAATTCTTAAAACATTGGATGATACCACAAAAAGTCAGTGCGAAAGAACAAACAACGTTTCCTATAACCATCATCCACATATCTAAAGACTCAATTATTGCAATTAAATATAACTGGATAATGACATGCGCTACATAATTATACCCTTAATTGTATTTCTGTACTTTGTAATTATCAATTTATATCTCTCAATTCTAATTCTCGGAAGCCTGGGCTCTGTACAACTTACATTATTGTACCTGTTGTCCTTATTGATTTTTTCCAACGCCTTGCGCTTTATAGGAAAGTTTTTGTTTTTTTTGTGGCTTTTTTTTAATTTGATGTAACGCTTGGTGTAAACGCAATACTTTATATTCAGAATTGTTTTTGTACCTGTGGTCTTTAAATTGTCGTCAATCTATTAAATATTAAACACCAGTGAAGCCCATACGGCGAAACGTTTCGATGTTTCTTTATTATTAATTTACTTTGTAACTACCTTTATTGTTATACACCCTTACTGTAATTATCTAAGAAGAAAAAGTCATGAAGCAAAACCAAACTCAGATCTCGATAACAAAGTTAAGGAGTATTTCTGATCAAAATCCCTCGTTCGGCAAGGAAAAGCATTATTTTGCAGCAGATGGCTGTAGGGCGTCATCCAGCGTCTGCTCGTACAATAAATATCAATCAAACATAAAAAAATAACATAGAATGTGCGCATATTGCACTATAAAGGAAAGTTAGAAAATATTGATCAAGAAATTGACAAAAAGATCCTAAAACTTGCCGAGATAAGATGGACAGGGGCAGGTTTCATAAAAGTAGGTAGAAAAACTTTAATTAACTCGAGGGGAAATATATATGAAAGAGGTGTTAATATCTTATTTGATGAAACTTAGAAAAAAGTTCGGCGAGTTGGTGTCCAATTTCAGACAGATAGTTGCAGCTCAAGCGATAACCAAACCATTAAATCAAGAATTATTCAAGTATATACGCCATCATCTGATACTGAAGATGAAGAAGTTTTATGATGAAATAGAAAAAGTAAAGAGCTATCCAAAATAATAGGGTATCATGATAATAATAGAGATTTCATTGCAAAAGTTGTAGATGAAAGGGTAGAAGGTGTTGTTGGGCCCGGTGGCATAGGAATTGTAGATGAGCGTTGAAGTAGGTTAGTTGAGAGGTGTCAAATCAATGATTTTATTATCAAATATATTTGGTATCAAAACCATCCAAGACGATAATGGAGTTGGAATAAATGGAAGAGCCCCGGTGATAGAAGTAGAAACAAAATAGATTATTATATTCTCATTCAGAAACTTTTTCAGAAACACTACCAAAACATAACAGTCTATGCCGGGGACAAACTGATCATATTCCACTTATGTGTGAATTTAAAATGGCGAATCCTAAATTTCAATAAACTGACTTAAATCTGATGAAAAATTAAGAGCTGAAATGGTTGTAGCTGTGCATCACAAATATGAAACTCTAAACAAAATCTCAGAGAAAGCACCACGGTCAGAGATGAACAAATCACTTTTAATGAAGTCTAGAGAAAAAAAAAAACGTTCTAAAAAATAACTTACAAAAAAGCATAGGAAATGGATAAATAACGAAATACTTGATTTGATGGAAGAAAAGCGCAACTCAAAGAATGAAGAAGCCAAATACAAAGACCTGGAAACAAATTTAAAAATACTATGCAGCAAAAAAAAAAAAAAAAGAAAATTAAAAGGATGGCTTAATCAACAATATCAGGAAATAAAGCAACAGCTAAATATAGACCGTAAATTCAGTTATACTAAATTAATGATGTGAGTGGTAAGAAAATCAAATACAGTAGCCCTGGCGGTATCAAATCAAAAGACATAACAATGTTAATGGAAAAGAGGGAAATACTTAACAGAATATGGTCAGAATTATTGAGGGCCTTTTTAAAGACGACAAGAGTGAAAAACTTGAATAAGGAAAAGTCTACAGGTCCAAGGATCCTTAAGGAAAAGTAAAACCAGTAAAAAGAAATTCGAAATGGAAAAGCTACAGGACCCGACAAAATATCTATAGACATAATTACAGCTTTAGATAGCTTAAGAATAGACTGACAGCAAAACTCCGCAATGCAATATACGACAGTGGTACAATTCCAGATCTTTGTAAACCAGATTAACAGAATATGAACTTTATAGAAAAATCAGTTCAATGAGCCATTTCACAAAAATCCCTGTACGTGTTTGATGAATGAAATCCGCAAGTCGAAGACCAGAAATATCCGCAATCAGTTTGGCTTTATTCACTTTGTCAATGCCTGTGGAAAAGTGTTTCGAAGATGCAAAAATACCTCCACCTCTGCTTCATTGGTTATTCTAAGGCCTTTGAGAAAGTAAAAAAAGGAAGAGCTGTTTCGTATGCCAGAAAAATAAGACATTAATGAGAAAGATCTGAGAGTGTTTAAAAGTCTATGTTGGGGACAAACTGCGTCTGTGAGAATTAAAGAAAGTACAGTGATTTCAAACCCACTAAAAGAGATAGATGTATAATGTCTCCACTGACATAATGAAAAAAAATGCATATTCTAAGGCCTTTTTCACAAAGAGCTGTTTCAAAATATGCTAGAAAAATTAGACATTGATTGAGAAAATCTGAGGATATTTAGAAATTTACAAGGGGATCGAACTGCATTTGTCAGAATTGAAGGGGAACACAGTAATTTCAAATCCGTCAAAAGAGGTGTGAGGCAGGGATGTCTAATGTCTCCTGATCCTTTTAACTTATAATATAGGTTGTATACTTTAACCTATATTAAAATGAAACAATCTTAAAGAACCTTGATGATATCTCAGGCTTAAAAATAAATGGAGAAAACCTTTAATAATCCCCGGTGTGCAGATGATGCAGTTTTAATAGCAGAGTGTGATGAACAAATTCGAAAACTTTTAGACACTGTAGTTTTAGAGATAGAAAGAGTGGGTCCGTCTTTGAATGTAAAAAACCAAACGAATGCATGGTCATCTAAAAAAAAAACTCTCTAACCTTAATGCAATCTCGTTAGCATAGGCGAAAAAATCAAACTATTTACACAATAAATCGTATATCCTGGTTACCTGATACCATCAGATGATAGATGCACACGTGAAATGAGTGAAAGAATAGCCAGGGCCAAAGTTACATTCTTTCCCCAAAAATGAAACCAATACTGGCAAAAAAAAAATAAATAAATAAATATGCATTCCTTAATAAGAGTAATCAAAACATAATTATGTAAGGTCAGTATTATTATATGGTATGAGTGTTGGACATAAATTAGGAAACAAAAAAACTAGAAACAGAGGAAATGTGGTGTATCAGAAGAATGGTAAGGATATCATGGATGGAAAAAATCCGATGAAACGATACTGAAATAATCTAATCTTGAGTCATTATTAAACAAAAAGACGAAGACAACAACAGTTTTAAGGACTATTTGCTGACACAAGGGCTTAGAACACTTAGCAATCACTGAAAGATTGGAGGCATACTCAGTAGAGTAGACAGGAAATAACTTTTATTGAGGGTCTTTATAGGTTATGGTAACATTAATGAGGTTAACTGACAACAAGTTTGAGTGGAGGAATGATCGCCAAGTCTGTCTCAGACAAAGAAGAAGTGTTATATCTAGTTGGCAACTATTTGCTTTATGTATCATACTTCTGAGTCTGATCATGCCCAGTAAGAGGCTGTTCAAACATAATCTTGCACCATTTTTTGGGACTTTTTGACGCCCCTCCCCCTTTCTCAGACCTTTCTTACATATTTGCCCTCCCCCCCCCCGTAATATTACATTGTTGACCTGTTGTAATAAGAGTTATAATAGTAACAATAACAACGACAACAACAACAACAACAACAACAACAACAACAACAACAACAACAATAATAATAATAATAATAATAATTGATTGAGAAAATCTGAGGATATTTAGAAATTTAGAAGAAGAAGAAGAAGAAGAAGAAGAAGAAGAAGAAGAAGAAGAAGAAGAAGAAGAAGAAGAAGAAGAAGAAGAAGAATTAGAATAATAATAATCGTCGATGGCGTGTTAACTTATTCGGAATTGCCTTTTTCTAAATGTTGAATGACCATGACATTATGAAATTTTCCATGCTCGCGTGGTCGTTGTTCTGGCCTGTTGGGCTTAGCCGCCGCTCACGAAAACTTATCTCCTATAAAAGGTTTTAGCGCACGTATGCTAAGTGTGCATTCTTCTAGAGTTGAAAGCAGCCGTGAGAAGTTGAAAGATTCAAGGAGTATAGAAAGCACATTGTTGCAAGGAAACCGTTATTATTTAATTTTTTTTTTAAATACGTATTCCTGCGTCAGTGGTTATGAAATAAAATAATCTGCAACTGGCTTTCTTTATGATTTGAACTACCTACTCTTTATTAAGAATCTCACTGGCACATACTAGTTGCGTGTTTTAACAACTGTCAATAATCGGTAGGCTAACTGAAGAATAGATTTTGTTGGACCCTAAGGACCTGGAGCTCTCAGTAATCATTGAGTATGCAAATTTGTAAATTCTCGGATGACGAAAGAATTTGAATATAATTTCCAAAGCAATGACTTATTGTCACATTCTTAAACCATATTTTAGGCTTACCGGTACTACTTTGTGACAAGATGAACATTCAACATTTGATTATCTTGTGGATTGAAAGAGAGCTGTAAATGAATTACCGTAGTTGAACTTATTTCTTTTATCAGTGTAACGGCCAAACTGCTTTTGTGGACCTCTCATGACTATAGTAGTAGTAGTAGTAGTAGTAGTAGTAGTAGTAGTAGTAGTAGTAGTAGTAGTAGTAGTAGTAGTAGTAGCAGTAGTAGTAGTGGTAGTATTTGTAGTAGCAATAGTAGTAGTAGTAGTAGTAGTAGTAGTAGTAGTAGTAGTAGTAGTAGTAGTAGTAGTAGTAGTAGTAGTAGTAGTGGTAATTGTGATAATGTGACATTTTGTCGTGCAAATCCATGGTAAAATTACTCTCCTATGTACTTTACATACATATTCATGGAAAACATGCACATATGAACATATGCAATTCTACATTTATACAGAGTAATTAGAGTAATTAAGTAAATCATTCAAACTAGCAAAAATGGAAAATAAACATTTTTACATAACTTTAGGGGATAAAATAATGTTGGACTGATTCATTTATTGATCGTATGTTAAGAATAGTTACCTCTCCCCTGTTGTGTTATATTTTATGTCGACATTTTTTTCCCCTTTTATTTTTTGCCCTCACAAAAGTGTAATATTACATTGGTTCAACCCACCCCCCTTTTCCAAAGCGTAAAATTATAAATTATTTGAAAATCCCCTAATTAAGTAACATAGTTCCTTACATTGCAGAGAATTACGTGATTTGACCTTCTGACCCCAGGAGAGAGTTGAGAGTTCATAGTCCAAAGAATGTTGACTGAACCGTAAGTGTAGTAGGGCCTAAAGGCTTCTCTGGATGAGTTAGGGGCAAGAATTTCCGGACATGCCAATTTCCGACGCGGACAATGTCCCTGTAGATCTAAATCTACAAATCTAATCTTTCTAGACTTGTGATATTTTCAGAGATTCCGAAGGCTAACTTGAGGTGATGGCGATAGATAGATCTAAATATCCACAGAGATAAAACATTCTTGAGTCCAAGTTCGTTAAGAAGCCTACTAGAAGTTACTAGATCTAGATTCTAGATCTAGAGATCTACATCTAGATCTAGATCTAGATCTAGATCTAGATCTAAATTTAGATCTATATTAGATCAAGTTTAAATTAGGCCTAGATCTAGATCTATAGATCTATGTAGATCTAGATGCTAGATCTAGAACTCTATTAGGCCCTAGATTCTAGATCTAGGCCTATTTAATTTAACGCATAAATTTAGATCTAGATCTGGGTCAAGATCTTATCAAGTTTAGATCTGGAATCTAGATTCTAGATCTAGGGCGCTTTTTCGTTTGTCCCCACCCCAACTTATTTTATAGGTATTATTATCCGATTAAGATCTAGATCTAGATCTAGCTCTGGCAAACGTTTACATTCACGTTTTATATTCATATATTTGGTATAGGTCTTTTTTTTCGTTACTAGGTTGCAATATCTAGTCGCTGTTGGATATCATACAAATTCAGTTATCCCACAATGTTTTATTCAGGTTATTATTTCAAAGGTATTCTTTCTCAATTCATGACTTTTTTCGTTCTTAATATTTTATTTCGCTCTCAGACAACATTCGAAAACCGATATAAAAAAAAAGACCGATACTGAATGCATGAATATAATTTATAAAACGTGAATCTAAATCATTGCCCTAGCTCTATCTTCATAAGCTTTCGACGAAATGAAGAGGTCGTAGGCCAAGTTATAATAAAAATAGTACAGTTTTCATACAAAATCAACACAGACAATTTGACGCTTTTTCGTTTGCTTGAATCAGATAATATAGCTGTATATAAACAGGCCGGGTGGGAACAAACGAAAAAGCATCACAATTATTAATTAAATCAAGATACTGAATTACTCTAAGTCTAGCATCTTTTCTAATCTTTTACAATAGATTCTAGAGTAATCCTTACCACCTGCACTCATTATAAATCAGACAATGTTATTATACTGACAAAGTGAAGGAAGTTTTAGTTGATCTAGTTGGATTTAGAAATAAAAAGGGTTCAATGTTAAAATGAAACACAATTTCTTGAAATCCTTTGGCATTTTAATTCTCAATTGAACCATATCAATTAAAACCACTATGTTTCAAAAGGGTCTGCTTCCAGATCTAGATCTAGATCTACCATCATAAGCTTCCAAAGAAATGAAGAGAGTTCGCCATCTTTACCAGCGACCAGTGAAATAAGGAGGTTGCAAGCATAAAACTGTAGACATTATTTTAAAGTAACTCAATATTTACGTTATAACTTGGCCTGAAATCTCATTGGTAGCTTTTGAAGGTGGACCTAGAAGCGTCATAGGGACCGCAGATAGTAAGGAATACCAATTCTAGATTCTAGATCTCTAGATTCCAGATGTAATAATACACCCCGCACCTTTGATTAAAATCTAGATAATCGACGCGATAGGCCTAGGCAAGCTTTGCATAAAAAGGAAGGGAAGATACTTTGAAACTTTTTTTTTCTTGATTAGGGAACCATTTCTGACTTTCACAACAAAGACAAATTGTGCTGTTGTTGCTACTTTTAGGACCTAAAATTCTTGAAAATTGCATTTTTTGTATATGTACATCGCATTTGCATGTATGTGGTTAAACATAAGAGAGCTGTGGCCTTGGTTAATTTTTACTTTTATCCTGTCTTTTTTTTTCAGATCCTAAGCAGAAAAAAAACATGAGCCATATGTTTCTTGAAATGTCAAGCAAAGTCAATCCTGACCTCCAAAGGGCTAGGGCCCAAGCCACTTTTGACCCTCTACAAATAACTCACTACCTTTATGGAGGACCAGAGAAAACCAAGAGAAAGAGGTTTTTACGTAAGTTATCCCAAGTGGGTAGGAATTTCCATCACAAGACAACAGTAGGGACAAAAGAGTGTAATGTTGGATTGGTGTAAAATGATTTGCCATAATGTGGGTTGTCATCATTGTTATATTTAAAAGATTTCCTACTAGCCATATTTGAAAAAGAATGAACTCATCAATTCATAAATCTTGATTAAATGAGTGTAATCGATTAAGAAGTAATGCTTTATGTTTAAAAAAATGAGTTTTGGATGCGACCTTGTTGTGTGAATTAATTAAATAACTTTGGAACATAACTATGATGATAAGATCAATAAAAAAGTAGTTTCCCATCAACAGTTTAAGCTCATTCACCACAAAGTAAAGAGACGCAGACCTTTTTTTTTTTTACTTGAATCTACTTCTAAGATCCATCAACACATCAACACATCACTGATACTCCTGCGCCCTTGGCCATTTTGTAATTGGAAATTCTTTTATTTTTCAAAACGCAATTTCTCATAAAAGAAATTTTTAAAATTCATGAAACTGTAAATGTCTTGCTACCACTACAAATGAAGTGCGCTGTTTGACATTCACGGTGTCTTAAATATATCGATATCCTCACATCCACCTGATAACCAAATATTATCCTTTACATAATGTTATGGCAGGTTTGAAATGCCAACCATCAATATCTGAAAATCATCTTTGGCTTTTTCCGCTATGAATTTAGAAGGTTCATTGTAAATTAAGAATTTTATAAGGCACAATGCTTTTCCTTTGAATTACATCGAAGAGGAGTACTGGTTCAATTGCTAGAAAGAATATCCAATATATATCAGCAGAAATTGAACTAGTATAGCATTAAAATATAAACTTAAAGTATAAGGTAGATTTTTAAAGAGATCAGTGTATGAAACTTTTGAAGTCTGTTTAGAATGAATTCCTGAGAATGAATATGAATCTGTTAAAGATGGATGCTTGTACCAAAATTTGACAGAGAACATGGCCCTCAGAGAACTAGAGCAAGAAGGCTTCCAAGATTTCACAGATATGCCAAGGGATGAAGCTTACACTGAAACCTTACGGAGAGCAACATACACATTCAAAAGACTTCTGACCCTTGGGATAACAGATCCAGAGGAGTTTTTTTTCTATAGAGAGTAAGCAAATAAATGCTGTGGACTTTTTTTTTGTTTTGACTCATGCTTTGGCTTAAGATATACACTTTTCTTATTTTTCATGTTTTTTTAAGGATCTAGCATATAAAGGTTCTTACAACGGAATCAGATTAATTTTAATTCCTTGAAAATAGAAATTGTAAGTATCAAAGCCAAGTAGGCTTAATCTAGAGGCCTGAATTTGAAAATGGAGACTGCAAATTATATTGTGACACTAAATGGAATAAGCTGCCAGTCTATAGGGGATCAAGTACATGTTCTTTCTATGTTTTTAAAAAGATTTTGTATGGGTAGTGTACGGGATTAGGCAATGACAAATGCATAGGGTATTAGAATGTTTTTGAAAAATTTATTGCCTTTATTGATTTTTTTGATTGATACGAAATAGCATGTTCCTTGTTTGCTAGGATAAATGAAATGAAAGAGTGGCAATTGGTCACAAATTGAGTATTTTGGCGGTGACACTTTTTTTATTATCAGCATAAAGCCCCCAAGCATATTCGTAATTTTTTTTTCGTATACTTAAAAAATCAGCCATAAGTGAGATCAATATTACATGTAGATAATCTTTGCACTTGGCAGGTTTTGCAAGGACTCCAGCATAATTATGTTTCAATCATTTTTGAATCAGACTGAAAGAATTAATAAAATCTATAAGTAACATTAAGGCCCCTCTTCTGCAATGAAGTAATGCATTTTGCTGCACAAATGTGTTACCTTACTGATAAAGATATATTTAACAATAAGATAGTTCTGGGACCCAAATTCTCACATAATTTTAAGGGTAAACTGGAAAGCATTTGTATTATTTCAATTACTGCAAAAGTTGCTCAGCATAATGCATCAACTCAAATGCTATTGTTTGTAGGTTTCTTCTTTTAAGTCTCCTTTGTCACAATTTTTGAAACGAACAATTTTAAGCATTAAAAAAAATCCATTTTGTCAGAGTTAAATTTTACTCGGATTTCTTGCTTACTGAAAAGCTCCGGGCATCCTGTTCATCAGGACAGGACTCCTCACATATTCACAGACCTTGATCATGATCTTAAATGGATTCATTGCCTTCTGCCAATTTACACTTTGGATGGATGTTGAATTTGACAGATTAAGAATCTGAGATAAGTGGCCTGGTTGTGTGGATTTATATCCAAATATATATTTAACCATTTATGCAGATTGGTGTAATTAACAAACAGTTTGTAGGTTATACCTAGTTGCATTTAGCCTTTTTTTTTCCTTTGAAAGTTTCTGTGTGAGGACCATGCTTGGTTTCACAAATGTTCTTTTTTATTAATTGAAGGGCAAAATTGAAGGAAATTTAATGATGTTTTGAATGAGATGGATAAAGAAGAAAAAGATAATCAGATATATTTAAACTTAATTGCTAGGCTATGATGTAAATGTAAATCTAATTGTAACTAGATTCAAAGATTAGGCTTATTTTTTTTTTATACCCTGAATGTGGGCTGTATCTCAGACCCTTTGTGCATCTGTCACTTAGCCTTGGGATTTTTGTTTATTCAGTGCACACAGCAGTCATAGAAATATTGTTTGTGATCTAGGTCCAAAGTGCTGAAATTGTGGGGGTTTTTTTTGTTTTTTTTTTTGTGCATTTCTGTCAGAATGGTGATGATCATCATGGATATAGAGATTATTTTTAATGACAATGTTGATGTTTTATGAGATTCCAACTCTCATTTTGCTGTATTGTTTGAACTTCTTTGAGTGCAGCCATTAGTAAAGAGGAGGAAAACGTTCACCACCTATTTGGAATATAGGCATAAGCACAACACTGTGTGAAGCAAATGTGCTGAGGATGTAAGGAAGGTTGATAAAGTTGTAATAAAAGTAGGAAAGACAGCCAACAACTTAAGCTAATCAGGAGAATAAGTAAAGAAACACATTTGTACATTTAAATGTTTCCCTCTTTATTATGGCTTCATCAGTTTGTTTTATGTTACTGTGCTATGAGGCCATAAAAAAGGCAAAAATTTACTCTTCTGCATTGCTTTTTGTCCCAACTAGTCTAGGTTGCTGGTTGTCTTTTATATTTCTAGTGAAATTATTGAAAATAAATCCTAACTATCTTTGCTAATGTTCTATAACAGTGATTCTATCATAGCTTTGGCCTTAGATGTCCTTGTGAATGCTGGCATTGATACCAGGTAATCATAATAGCCAAGCTTAGTTGTTGAATAGGTGACGGAAGAACACAGGTAATTATTGCGCCTGCTAGAGCCAGAAGTAGCCTTTTTTTTAGCTCATGTTGCTTGGGGTCTCGGGTATATACTAAAGCTTTGTTTTTTTGCGTTTAGACAGTCCACCACAAGATGATCTCAGGCTTTCAGGCCCTCTGTCAGGCCAAGGCACCATTGGTGGGGCTCGAACCTGTCACAGGATTCCAGCAGATCAAAGGGCGAATTTGCTAGCACTATGTCACCAGCGCCTTATGTCTTTGTTTAAGTAAAGAAAAAAAAAGTAAAAACTTAGTATCTTATTTATCTTTTTTTTTTGGTTCACACCAGAGCTTGATTGGTACTCCAAATAGTGCATGTAGATCAGAGAACCTGAAGCATGTGAAGTGTGAAAAACTATATGGATGTTGTTGTTTGGCTGAACAGATGTAAAGAGCTTGTATGTGCTCAGCCAATGGGAGTTTAGTTATTTGTCAGGAACCCTCCATCAGGATATAGATCAAAATATCTATTTAAAACTGATGGAAGATGTTGAAGGAAAAAAAGTCACAAAATGCTAATATTTTAGAGATAAGCAAAAAATATTTTTTCCCCCATTATCTCCAGCCAATGCCTTCTATCTTCTTTTATACTTCTTTTGGACAGTTGACAACCACTGACTCAATTTTTATGGAAGTTTCTCCTATCTCATGTACATTTCATTTTCAGGGTAATTATCAACAGTCTTGCGCATCCATTTGCTATTCACTTTGTCTTCACAACAACAATAGAAAAGCAAGGCTCAGACACTCAGAGAGCCAAATGGCTGCCCATGATACAGCGCTTTGAGGTTATTGGCACTTACGGGCAGACGGAATTAGGTCATGGTGTGTACAGTTGGGTTTTTTTTTTCCAGTTTATTTTTTTTTTTTCTTCTTGCGCTCTTAAAAAAAATTGCATGGGCTTATCTACACTTTAAATCCATTTCATATTTATGAAAGGCTGAAACAATTTAAATCTTGTTCAGCTTTTGCATTTGACCTACGGTTTGAGCAATTTACAATCTGCTGCGTGAAACATAGGGGGTTGACAGTTTGTACCCAGTTACATGGAGCAAAGGACTTTGGTAATTCATACCCACTTGCATGAAGCAATGGATTTTCGCAACATGACAAATTTTTGTTTGCCTTTTTTTTCTTTTTTTAATTATACAAAAAACTGTGTGTCTTATATGGTTTCTTTTATTGAGCTTCACTTTTCAAAGTCAAGTTGATAAGCTTCTGTAGTTCTTCCCCAGCTTAGCTTCTTTTCCCATTGCTAACCAGTTGAAGCATCATATTTTGTTGCATCATTGTTGGATGACATTTCATAGTTGTTATTTTCTGGTCCACTTTGATCCTGCAAGATGTTATTCTTTCTGGGAAGAAAAGGTGAGGGAGTGGGTTGACTGAGTGGTTAGCAAACCTTTTGTCTTGGGTTCCATTCTACCACTAGTGCTTGACATGACAGGTGTCATACTGAGTTCACCAAATCAATGAATGAGCTAACCAGCTCAGACAAGATTTTCGAAGGCTTCCATTATTGTCAACTGTGTACTCAGACTAAGATAAAATGGCATAATCTTTTTTTATTTATTTATTTATTTTTTTGCTTTGGCCACCGAATCGTTTCAATTTATTTGTCTGCTCCATGTTGCTTGCTTTTGTCTTCCATTCCTAGCTTGTCCAAAGTAATCTTCCTTCCCCTTCCTTCCCTCTCTTTTCACATGCCAGTCATCATCTATGCCTGTTTGTTCATTCCTTCTCATTCACTGTTCTCTTCCTTGATTCTCTTTTCCATGCCAACATCGTGCAGCTTTGCCACTTTCTCCTTCTTTTCCACTTTCCTCAACATGCTCTATATCAGACTATCTAGGCAACAATGTGATTGTCTTGGGATTTTAATGTAAGACAGCAATCTCATGGGTGACGACAGCTTGCCATTTTGCCAAAGCCCAAACACTAAGAGCCACTCTAATGTTGAGACTGTTTTCAAAACTACCATTGCACATAGCAACTCTTAATAGATGGGAGCCTCCTGGAAAGCCTTGAGAAGCTGTAACATGGCAGAGAGAGATATCTTTGATTGCTTTTCTTACAAGTTACATAAAACTTGTGTTTCGCAGAAAAATATGGAATTGTAGTGTTTGAAAAGTTAAATCACAAAACTTTGCAAGAAGTAGATATGTTTTGCCATCTTCTCCAAATGTCAGAGTTATGTGGCAATCATCCTTTAATTACTTTTGCCGTCATTATTATTTCCGTCACTATTTTCATTAATATCATCATTGTCACTCATTTGAATCCATCATCTTTATACATTGTTTGTAAAAACCATTCTCTTCTCTCTCTCTCTCTCTTTCTCTCTCTTTTTCTCTCTCTCTCTCTCTCTCTCTCACACACACACACACACGCACGCACAGAGAGAGAGAGAGTTCTTTTGTCTGTGCCAAAGAGTTTAGGTGTCTAAAATCTTCTTTGATTAAGACATTTTGATGGTGCAAGCTTCTGTGTGATGTGATTGAATGTAATCGATCTCATCCAGCATCTGCTGTATTTTTTTCGTTGTTTCGCTCCTCAAGATGCTCTTGCTGGTGTTGGGAAAATTGAAGCTCAGTTATCTCTAATCGGTTATTCTGGAGTGTTTACAACTGATATGTGGCTGCTCTCTTAACAAATCTCCTAACATTCTTTGCCGTTGTAGCTATATTGGAGCTGCTCTCTGCTCTTTGGGATTGGACTAAATATTTTGAAGATATCATTTACCATTTTGATTAGATGCGGTCTACATGGAATGCTTGCCATATATGAATTATAAAAAGTAAATGTGCATGTTGTTTTTCTGTATGGATGTCGATCACGTTGTCCAAAGTGGAAGATTATTGTATTACAAAAATTGTTTGAAAAAAAATTTATCACTTTTAACTTGAGCTAATCAAGTCTTCAGGATTGATGTTCCTGTGTTATTGTCAGCCTATGAAGCAGTGAGATAGACTTAAAAATTTCTTTGCTTTCCACAGTTTGATCAGAGAGACACAGATATTTCATGTTTAATGTCTAAAATATGCAAGAGAGGATGCTAATTGTAATTGTGTTCATCATCAGAAGCCTGTGCAGGAAAACAATGATGTCGATTGAAGAATTAAAAACCTTGAGAATGTAAATGTCTCCAGCAAGGAGTTGTCTTGTTGCTCGCATGCCTTTGAAAAAATGCAAAAAGTAATCATCTATGTTTGTGTATAATCTTAGTGAAAGTGTAAGGACTTGCTATCAGGTGACTGCATTACATTATTAAATTCATGTCTCTAGGAGGATAAACCAAAGACTGATATGTCTCACCAAAGTAGAGAAAAGAGTATTTGAGCATGGCTTGTGGTTCAAATTTCCAGACTTGTTTAGATGTTCTTTTTATCTATTTAGAGACGCTCAGATTTCTGGCTGGACAAAGCAGATACTAGAAAAAGTGTTGTAGGGGAAACAAATTCTGCCTTTGTGGCAAGACTACTCTGAAATGCAAATGTTTCTCTGGCAATCCAGCTATAATGCACTGACCAGGCTTTGCCCACCCATCAAACATTCACACAAATACACATGCACCACAAGTGAAGAGTTTATTGTGAGAGCACCTATCTTTAAAAAAATGCTAAAAAGGAACCGTTGAAATTGTTGAAGATGGCCACCTGATGACTCCAAGCAGGAACACAACAACCATCTTTGACTGAAGCAGCATGCCTGCTGTTACAGGAACTAGCCTGTTCAAACTCAAGGCTGGCAGACTGTACCTATCAATAGCAAAAGTAGCATGTATCCCTGGCATGTACCCCTGTCTCTATTATTATTTGGACTTGCACATCTGAATACAGACTAGAAACTTACACACTTATATTTCATTTTCAGAGTCCTAATCCCGTTTAATGGGCACCCATTTGCTATACACTTCATCTTCCGGACAACAATACAGAAGCAAGCATCAGAAATTCAGAAAGCCAAATGGCTGCCCTTGACACAACGCTATGAGGTTATTGGCACGTATGGGCAAACAGAGTTAGGTCATGGTGTGTATTGATAGGTTTTTAGGGCTGGGGAGGGTTTATAAAGAGTAGAATTGAACCACCTCAAAAGATTACAGTTTGTTAATCTGGCTGGAAGAGGACACATCAGCTTTTAGAATATGTGGAGATTATAAAACACTAAGCTGGAAAGTTTGTCTTTTGCACTTTGTTGTTCCATCCCTATCATTCACATTCCTTCCGTTTCTTTCATAACATAGAACCAGTAATCTTATTTTTTATCGATGTGAACATTTTTTTTCAAGCTTTGCTATTGTGTTCTGCATAAAATCTTGCTAGATTTCACTTTTGCCAATCTTTCTCCTTCAAACCAGAGACTGGGCAGATGTCTGAACTCCAAACTCTCGAATTATTTCCAACTCCTGTCTTCTCTCTACACCTTTTGACCACCTGAACATTTTGCCTATATGTATTTCATGCATTTTTTAATTATTTGCCTCACTGGCCTCAGCAATAATTGTTGCCAGCACTATAGATGGTATGATGATCTATCACTAATGATTTTGTGTGAGAGCAAAAGTTGGATGAAAGCTGAATGCTCTTTATTGGCAGTACATCAATGTAATAGATTTTCTAGAGAGTGTCAGCTGCAGATCTCTAGGATTAGTAATGATGAAGAAGTGTTTTGACAATGCGTCTACTTTAAAGCTTACTTCTGACAAAAATTAGATCAGTAGATGCCACAGCAGGGCCTACTTGCACATAAAAAGCACTTTCTAATAACTATAAAAATAGTTTGATTTGGTGTGGCCTGCATGTGGCTATTTATTAATTGCTGAAAGTAAGAGGTAATTTGTTATATCGTGGCTGTATGCATTGATTACTTTTATAGCTTTTTCTTTCTCCAAGCAGAATTCAATGTGTGGTTTTTGTCAATCTTGATTTTTTTTTATTTTTTTTTTAAAGAAATGTTTTTAGTTGTGAACAAAAACCGAGCAGTTTCTTTAATACAGAATTTTTTTTTTTTTTTTTACATTTTTTAAGCATCATATTGTAGGAACTAAAGGGCCATATTGACTATCAATCTGTGTGGAGTATGTCAGCCTCTGGATTTCACTATATTGCAATTGATGGACTTTATGTTTTGTTTAAATGTATGTTTTTACTTTTTTTTTTTTACATGAGCATTACGTTTCACCTGTGAACATAACAATTTTTATCCATAGATTGAAAAAAATTATATTTTTTTTTTGTAGGCAAAATGAGGTGAATCTAGACAGAAAAAGATTATTATCAAATCAAGTTATAAACTTATGTTCAAATAAGGGTCGATTCAAGCCATCAAAGTATAAAAAGTTTGGTCAAATCAAGCTATCAAGGTATGAATAGTCAAGGTCACACTAAGTTATTAAGAAATGAAATGCTGTGGTCAAACTAAGTCACCAAGGTACAACCAGTTATGCTCAAATGGAGCCCATCAAGGTATAGAAAGTTATGCTTAAATTGAGTTGTGCAAAAGCAAAGTCACAAGGAAATCCACATCAATTTTTATGTACCAAGTTTTGTATCCATCACGTTTTGCTTTCACGAACATTTTTCATTCGCATTGGTTATTTACAACAGCAGCAAAATAGTATGAGTGAGTGCTCAGCCTCAGAAATCAATCCAATCAGTTTCAAGATCCAAAACACTTCAATCTACACTGAGTGCACTGGTTTTAAGATCTGTCAAGAAATAAAATCCAAAGTAATTCAGCTTACATACATGAGGATGAGTAAGTAGCTTCCTGAGGTCATCCAACAGTTTCAGCAATATTCATGATATGTTTTTCTTCATCTTTAGCCCGTCAGTCAGATCAGAGATGAACATCGTAGAGTCATGCTCAAACTTTTCATAGTTACAGTTTTGCCACTGTCTCAAGCTTGGTAATTTTTGTTACTTTGTATAATAGCATTGTTGAACGACATTTGAGCTGACTTTTCAGTTTTAGTGGCTGCACACAACATCAGAGAGAGAGAGAGAGACTTTTGGCAACTCAATGTATAACTAATTCTGTATGACTGTTGATTGTTAGGATGGCGATGGGTCTTTGTTTTTTCTATCAAAGGAGGCTTTGTGCAGACAAAAAAATCAGAACTTAAGAAACACATGGGCAAGAAGTTTTAGAGTCAATACATTCTTTTTTGTTTCTTGACTGTCTCATTTCAGAGTTTTCTTCCCATGCTTACTGTCTCCCTTGGATTTGCACAAAAGTATGTTTCATGACACTATCTGTAGACAAGGCTCTCCGCAGCAGATGAAGAAATGGCTGCCACTGAGCAACAGCTTTGCATGTATTGGGAGTTATGCACAGACAGAGTTAGGCCATGGTAAGGCTCAGACTGCAGATATAGTGCAGATTACTCTCATCCTCCCAGTCCCACCCCACCCATTGTTCCAGCTTTTGCTTTTATTTAGAAATAGCCTGAGCCCTCTCTGCCTCTTGAACCACTGCCCTCAGGTTTTCTCTTTTTACTATCTTGGCATAGATCTCTGGCCAATTTCTCATTTTTGTTCCTTGATATTGGGAAAAGAGCCACCTCTGATCTGCCTCCACTATCCCTTTTGGTCACGATTTTCTCCAGAATGCTTTGACCCATCAGTTTCCTTTGGAAGGCATGTGCATAGTAACTCTAAACATATTTTCTTTATAAAATAGTATTTGCTAAATTTCTTTTTGTGCCTGTTTGTGTCCATTCTTTTTTCTTTATAACTTGTAGAGGTATATTTGAGCAGCTTAATTTTTTCTCATCTCGTTTATTACTCAGTCCAAATTACAGAGAATAATGCGGAAACAACGCTGAACTTTGGTTTGTCAATTGTGATTATTGTAAGTTACCCCAGACCTTTCTTGTGTGCAAGAAGAGGAAGGAAATTCATTCATATTATTATTATATTATATTATTATATATTCATCTGATACAGTTGTGTCCATTCATACAATATTGCTCTGACATAGTTGTAGCCAATTATAGCGTATCACATTGACACCATTATAGCTATTCATCTGATACAGTTGTGTCCATTCATACAATATTGCTCTGACACAGTTGTAGCCAATCATAGTGTAGCCCACTGATACCATTATAGCTATTCATCTGACAGAATTGTGGCTGTTCATACAATATGATATTGACAAAGGTGTAGCCAATTATAGTATAGCAAGCTAACACCATTATAACTGTCCAATCAGGTGCTATTCTGTTCTTTCATACAGGAGCACTCTGAAACAGTTGTATCCAATCATATTGTAGCACTCAGCCACAAATCATAGTGTAGCACACTGACACCATTATAGCTATTCATCTGATACAATTGTAACCACTCATACAATATTATTTTGTCCTAGTTGTAGCAATCAGGATTTGTGCAAATGGAAAATGTGAAGGGAAAAGAAGTATGCAAAGTTCAAAGTGGCTGCATATGCCACTCAAGTCATAAAACAAAACACACGGATTCTAGTTTTCCAAGCAACCACAAAATTTGGTGTTCGTGGGAATTCCCAAAAATCCGCTACATGGTTGTCATTGATGGCGTGGTTTGTGTTGCGTGATGCATGGATGGCTGAGCGGACTGTAAGCCAACAAGAACGTTCAGGAAAAGTGAAAATCTCAAAGATGACGAAGACAAGGGTTTTTGATTATTGTATTTTGATATTTTAAGAGATAATGTGAACGAGGGTTTGGTTGGGTTCATGCAATTTTTTTCTCAACAAAGTCAAAGTTCAAGCGTTGGAAAATTTTTCCACTGTGATCTTTGCTAATATGAAGTGAGTATCTCAATAGAGCTGATTAAGGGGATCAGTAGTGTACTTTCTTATCCATGTGAATGAAAATTCTAGAAGATTTCATGAACATTGTAATTCTATCTTTTTTGTTAAGAGGATGGAAATTATCTTGGAAGTTTGAAATTTGTGTCTTGCTTCGATTGTCAGTAAGATTTGACGTTGAATTGGTTTTGTGTATTATGGCTTGTCTTCAACAAGGTGATCTCAGGCTTTGAAGCCATCTGCCAGGCCAGGGAATGGTGACAGGACTCGAGTTCATGACAGAACATTCCCTTCCAGATCTCAGGATAGACTCACTATCCACAGTGCCTCCAACATCATTCTGAATTATAAGTTAGTTATACACTTGTCATCCCTATACTTAAGACTAAGAAATCGCAGCCTGCAAGGGTCTTGTCAATCAGAGTTTGAATTTACAAAAGTAGTAAATGAGGGCAAGCTCTCTAAACACACGGCCATAGGTCGACTGCAAGATCTATCTGTGAATCTGACAATAGCAAACCCCACAGATCCTGTTAAGATTAAAATTGTGATATGGTGTTATGTCAATGCAACTGCACGCCTGGTGATTTCATGGACCCCTGCCTAATCAAACTATTGGACTCATTCTACTAAAAAAGGCAAAATTAAAATGTGCAAAGGTTTCAGAAAGTATTTTCTATTCGCTTTTTGCTTTACAAAATTTGTTTTTTGATTCAAGTCCTTATTATTTTGGCTATTTTTTAAAGATAATTCCTGCAATTCAATCGATATTTCTCCATTTAGAAAATTCAGTCATAACAAAAATTTGGTTTTTCATTTGACCTATTGACTGGGTGCTGTAGAATAATTTTAGATGAAGAGATTCGCCATACATGGGCAAATGATATAACAGCAAGCATTTGATTCAGCTCTAGCATAAGCCTCGCCTAAAGTAAATTCTCCACACCATTGGTAATGTGTAAATAACAATTTATTTATACATCTCTATGACAGAAGGGAATGGGTTCTTCTTTTTTTTTTTTTTTTCTTTTTTTATCCCTGGCAGTTTTGAGTTTTATTCTTGATTTTTTCATGGGCTCTTTATTTTTGTAATATTCATTTTAAGTTCTTTCTTTCTCCTGAAATTTTTTTTTGCCTGTCCTTTCTGTCTTCATGTCTGCATGTCAGTTTCTCAATTGGGGGTCTCTCAATTTCTGTGTTTAACTCTGACCGCTGTTTGTATTCATCAACATTTGCAACTCCAGCATTTTCAAATGGGTCCCGGCTATACCTGATATTATATTCCACTTTGAGTCCTTTTTTTTTTTTTTGATTCTGCTATTTCAGGCCTTTTTTCGCAGTTTCGCCATCCCCTTTCAATTTGCATAATAGTATGTTCTTGGCAACCATCATCAAGCAGGGCACCAAGGAACAGAAAAACCGATGGGTCCCCCTCGCTAAGACCTATGCAGTAGTGGGGACATATGCTCAGACTGAATTAGGGCATGGTAAGGCAAAAAAGAGAGATGCATCTTGTCAACCTATCAGACTTAATACTCCTTTTACCCTATTGTCACAGCCAGGCCATATATCTCAGTTATTTGTCTTAGGGTTTTTTAGTTATTGGTTGTGCCTGCCACTAGCCATCGCTGGAGTGGAAGTAACACTCTAGTCTGAGGTGGCAAGTGATTTGAAATCATGTCGATTAAACAACTACCTTTTTTGGAAATGATGTGTCCTTAGATGGCATTTCCAAATTTATATGTTGCAGTGGTAATGATCCCATGTTAGTGACCATTGTTATTTCAAATTGATGAATCAGAGTCTCTGGTGTGTTTAAAAAGATTGCAATATTTCTTTGCATAATATTATTGTGTTCAAAAATATTCTAGTTGAGTATTCACTTTTAGATATTGCAATTTTAAAATCTTTATTCCATTTTTATCCGTTTTGTGCTTTGGCTGTTGTTTTTTTTTTTTTATCCTCTCTCCAATTTCTCTCTCCTTTAAGGATAACACAACCTCCTGTTACTTTTGCCTCAGCCCTGTGCGATGTCTTGCTTTTCAAAACTTAAGAAAAATATGCTTAGTTGTAGAGAGGTGCCAGAGATCCTTTTATTCAGTTTTTGGTCTGGGTTAACGTTGGTTTGAATGTCTTGAGCTCCTCGGAAGTGCTGAAGAAAAGGCTTTTGAACCTATGGATCTATATCTGTGCCTTTTTTTTACAGGGATGCCAGTTTTCCCATTTTAACAGGATTTCCGATTTTTTATCTTATTTTTATTACTTAAAAGTCAATTATACTTTAAATACAGCTTTGAGAAAACTCTTTATTGCTATACAAGTTTCCTGCTTTTTTGTCAGAGGCCACTGGCATTCTGTTTTATAACTTTTTGTTTAGATGTGAATATCGGCATTGGGCTTTCTTCTGTATGATGTCTTCTGTCTGTTGGTAAGTCTGCCTTTCTGTTTGTTGGGCAGTTGGTTTGTCTGTCTGTGAGTCTGTGACTTCTCTATACATACTATAGTTTTATTGATAAACAATTTTATGTTAAGAATACTATCATTTCGATGGAGTTTTGTCATACATAGCACCGCTTTTTTATTTAGTATGGCCTCAATTGATAATCCTTGCTGTTATTTCCCAACGCATGTATTGAGCCAAAAGAGTCAATGCTTCAACACTCTACAGAGCTCAAAAGTAGGCTTTGAAGTTAAAAAGTTGCCGTAAGATCTTTGTTACAATGATTCAAAGTTCATATTTCTATGTTTTTAACAACTTTGAAACGACATTGTGCAATTATGAGGTTTATGCTTGTTTAAAGCTTTCTTTAAAATAAAATATATATTATGTAATTGAAGCCACTTTGAAATTAACAATGCTGCAATCGTTCATGTAAAATCTGATGTGCTTTCACAAAATTATGGATATAGAAATATTGACCCTAGTTTTACGAACTTTTGAGAGAGAACTTCGTGAAAATATCTAACTTGTAGAGACATGAGTCTCAGCTGCTTAACCAAACTCCTTTGCCAAGTTTCTTGCACTTGCTGCCCCTCAAGTGATTTTTTTCCACCCTTTTTACTTCACCCTGCAGCTTTTTATTTATTTTTTTTTTTTTTAGCAAAATTCTCTTGTCATACAATTCATAAAATTACAATTCCAAAAAAGGAATTATGTTGCATAGAGAATGAGATTTCAGCAAATTTACCCCACTTTTTTTTGCTTGTTTTTGTATGTTTCAATTGCTTTGCAATTTTAAAGCTTGTTAAAAAAAAAGTTTTTATTTGTGTATAATTTTGTGTCTAGGCATTTGTTTGAAATATGAGATTGAAAAGAAAAAAAAAGTCTTTTTAATGTATAAGTAGTTTTTCTTTTTTTTTTTTCTAATCTAGATTTTGGAAGAAACAAATGGGATAAATTGTGGCTGACACTCATCTAAAGAATAGAACTTGTTGGCCCCCAATCACATTCCCTACACTTCTCTCCACCCTATTCTGTTTCCTCACTCACAAAGCTTACTAGTAGCGTTATCAAAATTTTTTTTTTGTTTTTAAGGTTTCTGGCTACATCTTTTGTTATGCTTTCTGGGGTTCAAATATTAATTTTCATTGCTGACAGTAAAGAATATGACATTGAACATAAAAAAAGAAAGTAGTTCTTCTATACACAGTGCTGCAGTAAAGATAATATGACAAGCTGTTGTGTCCTCATTCCAGCTTATTTAGTAAAATAAAAAAAATCAAGGTGCTACTATGTGTTTGGTGACCCAAAGTGATAATTTCTTTTTTTTTTTTTTGAAATGCAAATTACTTTTGTCTGTTTAAATTGAAGTTTGTTTTTTTTTGTTTGTTTCCCCATTCTTTATTTGCTTAATTTTTAAATTCCATTTTTTAAACAGGGTACAGACATTTCTACTTTATTGAAACATAAATTTGTTTATTTCTTAAGAGAAGTATATATGCTTAATAATAATACAGTAAATGAGGTGAAAGCAAACACAATAAAGATGCACTATGCCCATCGTACATTAAGCATGGAGACACAAAAAAAAATCTGCCTGCTTAAGTTCTTTATAATTCCAATAAATATGGTTAAATCTAGTTTTCAGTTTCCTGCTTTTTATGCCATATCAAATTCTCCACTAGTCCAATAGAGATGGTTCAATGTAGTTTTCATTTTCCTGCTTTTTATGCTATATCTTTATCCTCATGTCATAATCATTTTTATAAAATGAAATGTAAAATCATTTTTTTTTTTTAAGTTTTAATGATTTACAGAGCATGTTTACTTTGAAAGAATTGGGATGTTTTGATAGAAAGGGAAATTAATTTTTAATTTTTTTCTTAAAATATAATTTTGAAATGGTACAAACATCAGATTCATTGAATA
>BLXT01007613.1:1273745-1286509 GCA_019648995.1 Plakobranchus ocellatus | reverse complement strand
GAAAGAGGATAGAAGAAGACCAGATGGCACATGATGGTAAAACATACATTGGCTTGACTGTCTTATGGCATGAAGGTTTGAGAAGCAACATCTAAACTAAGGGATTGGCTAAAGAGTGCATGAAGTCTCACAAAACAAGACTCCAGTTGCAAGGCTGCATGCCTCAGGAAACAATTTAAAGGTCTTAACATCATTGTGCACCAGTCGAAATCTGCATATGATTTAAATTTGTCTGAAACCATACATTGTTTTGTTTCTAAAAATAGTTTGCTCTACATGCTCTAAAAATTTTGACAAATTTTGACCAACACATCCTTCATTTTTCTAGTCAAATGAGATGTAGTTTTTTTTTTTTTTTTTTGTTGCTGTTTTTTGTTCCTGCATTTCATTATCATGCTTCTAATTGAAACTATTCAAATGGTTTGAGTGGCAGTGACTTTGTGTTTCATCGTCTAACTGTCGCTGCTTTTCTATATTGAATTTGAGCCTGCCATAATATTTGAGACCTTTAGCAGCTTTTCATCACCAACATCACTTTTGTTCTGATAAATTCAGTTCTTTGTTTTAAAGAGCACTTGGATATGTCAGTGTGAGAAGGATTGTAAATTATTGCATTTCCAAAAAAGTTATGAAGTTTTACCTGATGGAAATCGGTTTGTTGTCAGTCAGTTTATTGTCTATCTCAAATAACTTGAGATCAATCCAAGTTAGTTGGATGATGCAGATAATACTTTTCAGAGTAAATATTAGAAGTTGTTGTTTCCTTCTTTTCAAACTTTTTTTTAAAAACAACATCACATTTGGCACAGAACAGATTTTTCTTTATCTAGTTTTCACCATTACAAACTCACAGATTGCAGTTTCAAGTTGTGTCAATGGTTTAAAATATTAAAAAAAAACAATTTCTGACTCATTAGGAGCAGTCTGGAGACAAGTTTCCTTGTATTGATGGCCTAATACAATGTGCAGACACTGAGTAATTTTACTTTCAGTCTTTTTCTACATTTTTAGCTCAGTTTGCATAGTTTATGAAGGCAAATTCGTGCTGCAAGAGTGTAAGGTAAAATTGTGTCTTGTATGATTCTCACATCTCATGCAGATTTCTCAACAAATGTCAAGAGATGGCCAACAGGGGAGAGACTCTTCCCCCACTAGCTCGCTTCCTGCAGTCTTCACCAGGAAACAGCAAGAGCAAACTCACACGCAACCTGGAGCTGGACCAGATCATCGCAGCTTATGAGTTCCGGGCAGCAAGGTGAGGGGAACACAGCAATAACAGCTGCAAGAATATAAATGCATGTAGTAAAATTGGGGATCTGAATAGCTTGAGTCCAATCGAAAACCTTTATAAAAATTAAAAGTAAAAATTACCACAGAAAATTGTACAGAAAGTCCACAGCATGCCCATAAAATGTTCTGGTTATAAAGAAAGGTGTCTTTCTTACACATCAAGTTTGAATTTTCAGGTAAAATTATGCATCTCCACAACCAAACATGTTTTGTAGGACTACAAATCAAATATATATTTTTCTTCATTCTTTTAACTCTTTTTTTGTTCACTTGAAAAACTTTGTTGCATTGAAATGGGTAACTGAAATATTACTCAACTACTAGTATAATGTGCTTGTTTCACATGAGCTATGATTTGAAAACTACCAGTATTGAATTGGCCTAACATAAAAGTTGAAATATTTATGCATCATAAGTGAAACCAATGTGAAAGCTTGGAGCTGTCAGCTGTTGAAGCTCAAATTTTCTAGATGATAGGACAAACCAAATCTATTAATAGACCCTAGAAAACACATAGATAGAGAGCAGACAAGCTAGAGATCTAGGGCTGTACAAATAGTTCTAGGCAACATGGTATGCTCATCTCAGAAATTAGATTTTTAAAAATTTTCAAACCTCTAAAAGCATTTAAAAGTTTATTTTATGTGTATTTAAGTAGAACTAGTTCTTTTCTATAGAATATTGTTTGAATTCAACTGGAATTAGATCTAGGTGTACTTGTATGTTTGTCTGCCCTTTTAACATTGGATTTTGGTTTTTCCAAGGTAACGCTAAATCTTCTAAAAAAAAATGAAAAAAAAAATTCTGTTGAAAAACTTTCTGTTACGGATTGATGGATCACAAGGCCCTGTAACCTTATGGACTGAGGGGAGAGGCAGGCAAAAGCCTAAACAAGTGAAAATTTCCATGTACTAAATCTAGATCTCTAGTATTTCTCTAAGAAAGGGTTTAAGAAGAGCACATTCCTAGGGTGTTTGACTTGTTGCAAGAGGTTTAAGTTCAGTCAGTACCCAATACAAGCTCCTTCTATGTCCTGCCACCACCATTTGAGGATTTAGGTCTGTTAAAACGACTGAAGAGAAAAAAAGGCAATAAAACGTTACCCCACAGGGCTCTGTGGCCAGAGAAATCAGAATTCTCATCCTCAATAATTGAAGTTATTCCAAGTAGCACTCCTCACTGTAATGCTTTTCGTCCCTCGCCAGAGCCACCTCTGAGGCCAACTCCAGACTGAGGGGTCAGATGGCTCAGGGCAGGAATCAAGCCCAGGCCTGGAACAACACAAGTCAACTCCTGGTGCAGGCAGCTTTGGTGGGTCCTGGACTGTGTCCCTTGCTGCTTTTTTTTTTTTTTCCATTTTTTTTTTTTGTTATTGTGGTTTCGATTTAATGGGCAGCTGAAGGCTTAGGGTCGACATTTCATTTTTATATCTGAAAGTTCTGTCAAAATCACACATACTCTTCAAGCCCCTTTTAAATAATAACTCAGCTCCCATTGTTCAATATAACAACTTTTTTTCTTTGTTTTTTTTTTTGTTTTTTTTTTTATTTTACTTTAATACAATCCTTTAGAGTCAATCACATGTGCATCCCATGGCTTCGTATTGTTATCAAGATAATTAACAAAAATAAAGGTATTACATAATTTGTTGCTTTAACAACTGTTATATGCTTAATTAATCATTTTTGCATCAAAATACATTTTATAAGTGGGTATGCTTTTATGCAGGTTTTTAGCTATCAATAAATTACTGAATGTGTGAAAACAAAACTACAAGACATGGAAAAAGGCAAGGAATGCGAAAAAAAATTCCAGTTGTTACAGAATGCGATCCTCCCACATAATTTATGGAATGAGTTAGTTTGCCTATAGGCTGGTCTTAATAGGATGGATGTCAAATATCATCTTTTGTTTTAGAAAAGTAAATTTGTAGGTGTGTTTTTTTTTTCTTTCTTCAAAATGCTTTTTTCAAAAGCTCAGAACTTTCATATCTAAGCTAGGAATCACCATAGCCTTATCTGGCTTTCGCCCTTGCAAATTATCAAGTGCTGAGTTTTCAGTCACTGCCTATAGGACTGAATAATAAAAAATGTGCTTTTTTTTTAACTGCGTGCATTTATTGCCTAAAAGTTCATGAAAAGATTCTGAAGCAAATTTTTTATAATATCAAGGACGGTTCACTTATTTTGAGTCTGGATTGTTTATGTCTAGTATTGCCATCTCTTTTTTTAAGTGATCTCGAGCTTTTTTCCCCTATTTGGCCTGACACTACCTGCCAGGTGGAATTCATTTCATGAAAAAATTCCCGCAAATTTCAGCCCAAGTTTGCAAACTCTTGAATCGGCAATGTGCATTTGAAATTTAGGTCACTGAATTATATAAGCTTAATCACAGTATCATTAGTAGCATGATGAATCTAGTGTACTGGTGGTCTACCAGGTTCATGTTCCACGGTTGTTTGCTTGGGCTTTACAGCCTGTCTATTCCTAGGTCTATATCTGGCTTTCTGGCCCTTGTTGGCGCAGGGCGTCAGAGGCAGGCTCGAACTTGCAACAGAACAACTCCCACAAAATAATAGGGCAGGTTTGTATGTTTGTTTGAACCAATAACATGCTATGTACGTTCCTAAGACAGCCCAAAATAAACAGACTTCAGTGTTCTCTTCTTCTCCATCTCTGCAGGCTTTTTGTCATGCGTTTACAGTGAGAGCCTTCATAGAGAGCATAAAACAAGCCAAGTTTGACAAGAGCCTCGAGTCTGTGATGATCCAGCTTGCCCAGCTGTATGCTCTCAGTGGTGTGCTCAGGTTCTCCGGGGACTTTAAACAGGTTAGCTAGACGCGTGTCAGTGTGTGTGTGTGTGTTTGTTTGATCCTGCAGTGTGTACTCAGATTGGTTGTAATGGGTGTGTGGGACATAAGGTATGCAGTAATATTGTGTATGTATCTTCATCTTCCTGTCACCCACATGTTCCAACTCTATCATCTATGTTTTTATGTAGACTTTTATGCTCAGGCTTTCTCTATGACTAGCATTAAAATTTAAATTAAAACTGCTTACATTTTTACTGCATGTGTGTCGGAGTTAAGCCTAGTCCATAATGATCTGGTTTTGAGCATAATAAATCTTTTAAAAGGCTGATTAGAGTAAATTATTCCTTCTTTGATTCTTTAAAATTCTTTTTTTTTATTTTATAAGTTAAAATGAAGACATAACAACCTTTCTAACACAGATTCAACATTCCTCTCTCAATTTTCATTACCTAAACGTTAAAAAAGATACCAGCTGTTGAGAATGTGTTTAATACATCTTGTGAAGCATTTGGTTGAATATGTATCGATGCAAACTGTGACACATTGGTTGAAAAAAATGTATAAAATCTTGTAACACATTTAGTTAAAAATGACCATGTTAAGTGCATCTTATGACCCATTTGGTTACATATTTGGAAAATGTATCTTGTGACCCATTTAGTTGAATATATGGAAAATGAATCTTGTGACCCATGTAGTTGAATATAATTATGGAAATGCATCTGGTGTCCCTTTTGGTTGAATATATGTAAAACACAACCTGTGGCTTGTTTGGTAGATTATGTGTAGAATGCAATTTGTTTCCCATGTTGCGGAAAATGACTATGTCAAATGCAATGTGTGTCCAATTAGATTAATGTATGTACTATGCAACCTGTGTTCCTATTACAATAATATATTTTGTACCATGCAACTTGTCACTCTAGCTTCACTGCACATTTACTAATCTAGAGACATTCACTTTGGTCGATTTCTACAGAGTGGCTACATGAGTGATGCCCAGATTGAGATGGCACAAGACCAGGTGTTTGAGCTGCTCACTGCCCTCAAGCCAAATGCTGTGGCTCTGGTGGATGCATTTGATTTTCCTGACCAAGTGTTGGGCAGTGCACTTGGACGCTGGGATGGCAATGTGTATGAGGCAATAATGGACACAGCCAACAAATCTGTCCTTAACAAGTCTCAGGTTTGGCAACTTCTCTCTCTGATTTTTTTTTTTAGTTTTGGTTTTTTTTTAAAGTAAAGTGTCGGCATGTCTTATTTTTTTCATTGCTACATACGTCCAATGCTCACTTCAGTTAACACAGAGCTTATGGGTTTGATCCCTGTTTGGAATTCTCTGGTAAAGTATGAATCTCAACAATACCATTTATCTTATGACCAGATGACAACAAATATGCTTTAAAAAAAAATTCCCTGTTCACCATATTAGCTTTCTTGGCCTCCATTGGATCATTAAGAAGACAAGAACCTCACAGCTATAAACATTGCAATCATATTTGCAAGTTGTGCAAAAGCAACAAGCCCATACCTTCTTAAGAAAACCAAATTCTGTCTGTCATCATTGCAAGCATGTCTGAGCTCAAATTTATTAAATTAACTTGTGTAAAATTGTTAATACCTTAAAATGCTGCAATGATTAGTTTTAAAAAACTCTGTTTTTACAAAGCCTGCAAAAACGGATCTGTGAAAATACTTTTCCCAATCTTGATAAATTTTTTTCACGTGGACACCAGCTGGTTGTCTTGGGATATTGATAATGTGATACATATGGCGTGTTGCTGTTGTGCGAGTCCAGATCTAGACTCAGTTCAGTTGATCTTTTGATGTAGCCTTGTGTACTTGTAATTTTCAGTCCAATTCTTTTAGTTTTAAAGTACTATTATTGTTATTAGCTTTGTTTACCTTTTTTTTTTTTTTTTAGATCTATGGACATTTAGAAGGCTTTTAAACGTGTGAAAACATTGTGTAAAGGAAGTTGTTAGATCATAACCTAGGGACCAGATAAGCTTGAGATGCCACCAGAAACTTCCAGAGGCGTTAATTTATTAGGGAGAGGATAAATGATAACATTTGGTTGGAAAATGTTTTTAGCTACCCTTGTTTACACGAGTCAGTGACTTCTAGTGTTTTCTGGCATGAATTGTTTATGTATATTGACCTAATTAGCCTGGTTGTGCCATAACTAGAATTTTTTTTTAGCTGTGGGCTGTGGGTTTGAAAAGATGGTTGAGAACTTATTGAGCAATTTGGTGAGAGAAAGACAGCCAGTGTTAGTGAATTTGTAGATCAGTAAAATCTTGGACAGTTACCAAGAAATTCTGTTCTGAAATTGGTCTTCATTTAAATTAAGAAAATCTCCGTTCAGTGTTTGGAAAGATTTTGAGTGATTTCTGTTCTTTAGTATTTAAAAGAACTGCTTGTCACAGGCAGTGAATAGTACAAAGCCATTCATGACAGCCATCTTTGATGCCTCAGAGAACAGAAGTTATATTTTCATTAAGTATGTACTGTGTGAATATTGATCAATCAAATGATTGATATCTTTTTTTCACCATTACAAAGTCACTGAGTCCTGTGTCTGGTTATTTTAATGATTAAAACGTTGAATACACTATTACCAAGTCATTAGGACTGATCTAAAGGCATGAAGCTGTGCACAGAACCTATGTCCAGAGGCAGCACCGTCTACATTGCCTAAATTTATATTACGCTCATCCTTCTTTTCATGCTAGTCACAGTTGTAAAATATTATTTTAAGATTTTTTTTTTACCGTTACTGCTCAGATGTTGAGTCTTTCAAGTTAAATCGCAAAGATAAAAGAGCCACATTTATTCATTGAGGATGTTAAGAATTTCATAAATGTTTTCATTTTCATTGAGAATTGCACAATAATTAAACATCTATATATTTTGTGGTGCAGCTGAATGTCCAAATCAGCTACTACCGTGTTATGTACTGTTTGCTAGACTGATACAGTAAGAATCTGTGTTATATGTGATACAGTTTAATGTTGATTTACAATAGATCCAAATCGATTGTGATTGTGCTGTGCGCTGTTAGCTACACTAACACATACAGAATTTGTGTTATATGTGGTACAGCTTAATGTTGAATTACAATAGATCCAAATCGATTGTGATTATGCTGTGTGCTGTTATCTAGATTAACATATACAGAATTTGTGTTATATGTGGTACAGCTTAATGTTGAATTACAATAGATCCAAATCGATTGTGATTATGCTGTGTGCTGTTAGCTAGACTAACACATACAGAATTTGTGTTATATGTGGTACAGCTTAATGTTGAATTACAATAACAGCTCCAAATTAGTTGTGTTTGTGCTGTGTGCTGTTTGGTTTAGCTGGACTAAAACATATAGAATTTGTGTTATATGTGGTACAGCTTAATTTTGAACTTCTATAGCTTTAATCAATTGTCATTGTGTTGGATGATATTTCTGTAATTTACTTTGTGCAGGTTTTCAGAGGCGATAAGTTTCTAGTCAATATTACACATATTATCAGAAACCAATTATTATTAGCTCTTATTTTTTTTTCGCTTAATTGTTACCGCAGGCTGATGAAGCCTGGCTTGTTGATATTTCAAATGTAATACATTGAGGTTGTTAAGTTACCAAAAGCAACTTTTTAAATTTGCTCATTGTTTGCATTCTGTCACGCTTTTCTAACTCTTATTTTCCCAGGTTCACCCAGCTTTCTACAAGTACCAAAAACCATTTGTGGATTCCTTGAAGGCCTACCCAAAGTTGTGAGCTGTTATCCCAGAGCAGCACAAAAAAAAAGAAGAGAAAAAAATTCATCTAGAGTCATATTTAAATTTTTCCAAGTCAGATATAATTGCCATAATTATCCAGTTCAGTATTTATTGTACTCTTTATTATGTGCTGAGAAATTTAGCTAAGGAAATAAGCAGGAAAGATACTCAGCGAGTTGTAATATTCACACCATAGAAAGAAAGTTTTCATGCTATTAGAAAACTATCATTGGCTTAAAGTTTATCTGGGCTATTAAAAGGCAGATAATTAGATGAAATAGGTCTAGGCATCTCTATTCTTTTAAAGAAAACTATTTATTCACCACAAGGTATTCATTCCACAAAACAAAATGCAATGATTTTCCCTGTCCATGCGATGAGGATGTGTTGATTTCAAGTTATTTGTCATTGGAGAGTTATGTGTTGTTGATGTGGCATAACCTGATCCTTTTTGTAGAGAATGGAATTGCTCTTCTAATTCCCTTCCTCCTTTCCCCCTCCCAGCCCGGTGCCCTCAATATTTTAATCAGTCTCTGCAAAGCTTTCTGGCAATTGTTCAAAATCTGGAATGTCCCCCTCATTTTGGACTGCTCTCTGGACCTTTTATTCTTTTATTCTGTGTACAAAAGATGTCATACACTGTGTGCAGTACAATTGCCACATGAGGCATAAAGTTTAATCCAGTTTGCAGTTTATACATCATCATCGAAGACAATGAAGTAAATCAGTTAATAAAAGAGGAGAAATTACACTGCTATCTTTTTCATTATACAATGAAAGGTGGAAGAAAAGCAGCACTGGCTTCAGATGCCCTCGTTTTCTTTATCCAACATTATCAAGGAAGTCTAGTAAATGAGATTCTACACCTTAGCTTACCTACCGTGACTGCTAGGTTTATTTAATGTAATTTTCCCTGACCCTCTTACAGAACTGTGCCTGTGTGAAGATGTTTATGTAATTCATTGTTATTTATCTTTCCTTATGTAGTGCTTGCTATGTAGTTACTAAGTTATTTTAAGCTATTTTAATGGAAATTTTGTTGAGCCAAATGAGGAGCAGTATCGATAGTGTCAAGTCTTTGGACCATACTGCTTTTCCTTTGGCTATTACAGTGGGCTGGGAGTGCCTTTTGATTTCAGCCTATGATCCATGTGCTTTGTTGTTGCAGTGAATCTTTCTGTCATGTGTCTGCTACGTTCGCCACCAAGATTACTTGAGTTGAACCCTGCAAAGAGATTTCTTTCTTCCTTGTGATGAGGATGTTGTGGCATAATGGCCAGGAAAGCTTCTCAGAGATATTCTGTCGCAGGTTTCATTTCAAAGCATGTTATGCGCAGAAAACAATTTTCTGTCAAGTTCTTGTTCTATTTGTTGATTGCAAAGAGAATTTTATTTTTTATACCTCAAATGTTCGTGTGCGCGATTTTTTTTTGTTGAGTTCTTAATGTAATTGCTGACTACAAAGAGAAATTTTCTTTTATTTCCCCAAAAAGTTTATGTTCATATATGCCAATGATATATTGAAGTGAAATAAGTAATAATCATGTTTTTAAACCACTGAAAAGGAGGTCAAGTTTGCATTCTACACATTTTGTTAAAGGCAAGCTCTATTTGAGTGGGAGAATTTTATAGATTTAATAAGAAGGAACCACTTTCAGAAAGTCATGTGATTTGGGGAGTCACATTTTATAAGATCAAACAAAAATAGTAGAATTTAGTTTGTATAAGTTGTGTATGCAAAAAAAAAAACAAAAAAAAAAATTTTAAGAACTCTCTGTTGATTCAAAAGATGAACATTTTAAGTGGCATGATACACTAAAGAGGGCTGATAACGTTTACATGTCTCTGTCTGTGATGAAAATAAAAAGCTTAAAGATAGGCCAGCTTCTACATGAGCACCTTGAGCTAATTTTAACTATCGAAAATGAAAGGATAATTTTTAACCCTTCTTCCAAAAATTTTATTTTGCATCCTAAGATTTATTTTCACTGGGCTTGAGATATAGTTATGGATAAACATGTTAAAATGTATCATGCTTTGTTCCTATTGTATAAATTTGTTTATGTTATGAGATATTATTATGAATAATTATTATGATATCATGCTTATATTCCTTTTGCATAATCAATTTATATTATGTAATAAGCATACAAATTAAGGGAACGATACATTTTATAAATTTAGAAGAGTTTTTTTTTTGTTTCTTTCAAGACTTGTTTGATTTACTGGATGTGTTAATAGTTTTATTTCCTTTTTATAATAGCCAGATTTTCGGAAAATATTTACAGGGTATGCTGTGTTTCATATTGTAAGAACATCTTTCATTGAAGTTGTTTTAATTTATCAGTTTTAATTATTTTTGATGCAAAAAAATAATGGACACCCGTTTGTTTATCTTCACGTTGTTTCAATAGAAGTGTTAGAACCAATGTTAACATTTCCTTCTCACACCAAAGGTACATGGCTCATACAACAGCCTGGATTCTTGACATAGGTAAGTCTGGAGACCATTTTACTTGAGTTGGAGAAAGACATCAAAGGTTTATTTTTCTCCTTTAAATGCCTTTTTTTTTTTTTTTTGGAGACATGTTGGAATTCAAAACTTCTGAATGCTAGTAGAACAAGCAGACCTCTATTCAATTTCTTTCATTGCAAAGCTTTTAATTTAAAATAAGACTTTTTTGTTTGGATATTATTTTTATATATATGCTGACAATACAATTTGTGACTTAACTTGGGTTGGTTTCAAAACACATTTATTTCATATCTTTTGTTGAATTTTTTTTTAGCTTTTCGTTCTTAGGATATGGAAAATAATTTCAGCTATAAGACCTTATAACTACCTCAACTTTTGTTGTTGTTGTTGTTGTTGTTGTTGTTGGTTTTTTTGCTGTTTATTTTTTTATTTTAGTGTAGGCTGTTATTGCAGGTGCTATGCAAAGTCTTACCTTAACTCCTGATTGCTGTCAGTTTGCAAAGAGATGACATATTGTTTTGGGAGCTTCGTAAAATTTCAAGTATTAATATTATCATGTTTCAGAGTCATACATAAATAGGCTTACATGAAACTATAAATGTTTTTTTGGATCAAGGCTTTTGCGGAAACACTTAATAGTTATACGTGTGTCTTCACCATGAAACCAGAGTTAGTGAGCAAAATTCAGCAGTATTGGGATTCAATTATGTGCGTCAACCGTACATTTTAAACAACCTCTGGAGGACTCTCAAGTATAGATTGGATCAGAATTTGGATATGAAAAGGGGAGAAAATATGACAACTCTGTCAACATGTTATAACATTATTTCTTATCGTCAAACGTCCCATTCAATAGTGGAACCACATGTACACATTCAACTGTTGAAAAAAAATCGCGCCAGATTTTTGTACTTTATGTTGCAAAAAAAAAAAAAAAAAAAAGAATTGACCAAAACACAAAAAAAAAGATTTATAATCAATTTTTCCGACATCCACGACAGGATTTCAGAATATGTGTATTGCTTAGTAATCCAGAATAAAAGATTTAATGATTATGAAGCTGATGCGTTTCTTGTTTATGTGTATGAGAGAGAGAGAGGGGGGGGGGGGGGGACATGCTGAGTCTACACATCACTGTCTCAAGTTTTCTCTCTGCTCCATCACCTGTTCTGCTGAGATCTTCACAAAGCCGCGGATTCCACAACGCCCAGTTGAACTGAAGTGAGCAGACAACTTGAAAATTTTAAATAAATACACATTATTGTAGGTATTACTGCATTCGGGATTGGTTTTTGGAAAAAGGCAGCCTTTTATGACGGCTTCATGATAAATTCTTTTTAGGTCTAATCTACAGCTTTTCTAAATCGGCTGCCGCAACACACCGTACGTTATTTTGCACAAGGGCAAAATAGTTTCACATTACTAAACTAAAGTCAGACATGGCGCATCAGGGTTGGTCTGGCTAGGTGAGTGTCGAGACTAACCGCCCTTCACCAAATATCTAAAGCCTGCCTTACGTCATCCTGAAGGTCGTGAAACAGCAAAGCTTATGTTGAAGACGATACGAACAAAATACTTCTGTGTAACAACAGTTAAGACTTGCTGTTTTGAAAAACGGCGCTCGAAACTTGTTTATAAATAATAATGTGATTTAAAAAGAAAACAATGTACTAAAATTAGAAGGGAAAAAATGTGCTATGAATAAAACAGAAATGGCCATATTGAAATCAGAGGAAGATGTCCGATGAAAAAGGTTAAAAATATGGTGAATGGCCACGCAAAAACAAAATAAAGAACCAATAATAAATAAAGAATAGGCTCATATCAAAAGCACCAAAAATGTTACTGGGTTGTCTGTCGCATTTCAGTATTTCAGCTTAAAAATTACTTCCAAAACCACGCAATAGTTGTGCACTGAATGATGAAAATTCACTTAATTTAAAAGAGAATACCTGTGTAAAATCATTGTTTTTATAAATAAGCTGGAAACGTTGAAGCCTAAAAAGTACCATCCTGAAAGCCTATATCGTACTACATGTAGTACTTTTGCGCACCCTTTAGAGGTACTATTAGGGGACTACTACTACATGATATTAATGTCTTTATATTGGCTGGATTTGTCGACGCCATTAAAAGCACGGGGCTCTTCTTACAATTATGATTAATTTGAGGAGAAGATAGTTCGTGTGTTAAGACACATAGACTTTTATGAATTGCTAATGTGAAATTGAAGCGAGATACATGTACTTCGTCTCAACCATAGCACCTTTTTCATCCTGTGTAGAAATCGAAATCGCTCCCTGTTTTGAATTGAACTTGTTCACGATGGAGGAAAAACCTTTGGGGTAAATGTCTCAATAGCCAGGCTTTTTTTTTTTGTTGTTTTTTTTTGGGGGGGGGGGGGGG
>BLXT01007613.1:1213425-1229595 GCA_019648995.1 Plakobranchus ocellatus | reverse complement strand
CGATTTACCTAATTGCCCTCCTGCCTAAATCCATTATTAAAACAACGTTATGATAAAATAAGAATTAGAATGAGGAGATATAAAACTTGGCTTGTTGCTCAAGTGGTCTTAAAGGTTTCATTCTCAAAGAGAAGAATAACCAGCATTTTCATGCTAAACTTAATCTGATCCATTTGTTTAAATATCTCTGTCAAGCCAAGGCGCCGGTGTCGGGGCTCAAACTGGCGACAGAAGGGCCCCTGCAAATCCCAGGCAGGTTCGCTATAGTCCAAGTTTAGCTATAGAGCTGGTCACCAAAATCAATGATGTAGAGTCCACTACGAAGTCAATCGTTTTTTGTTGTCCTACACACAGCACTGCCCAGTCGGTCAGCCTACGTCTGTGAAGATCAATTGAATACAACAATGAAGGATCTTCTTTTAATTTGGGATCAACATTTACTATATGCCTTCTTCACTTAGATTATAATACTGACAATTTGAGAAAAGCATTCCTATGAGGAAAAGCACATAGATAGTAGACTATATTAACGTAATAAATGTAAACGATTCAGACTCTGGTTGTATCAAACACAAATTTTGGCGAATGACAGTTTTTAGCTTTTAGTATGAAGAACTTTATGACAAAAAAAAAAAAAAAAAATCCATCCGCCCTTAGAATATTTTTTTTTAGTTTCATCAACCTCAAACCTCTTAAACTGTTTTGCCTTTGGTGTCCATACTCGTTGACCTTTCTAGTCCTTGTTCAGGATGGGAAAGCTGCATGGAGGGTCAACAGGTGTCGGTTATATTGAGAACAATTTATTTCAAAGCAATACCTAGCAACTCAGTTTATAACATTATTCAACGATCTAGGTTTAAATATAAGACCTTTAGTAGGCTTACGTACATTCGTCTGGTTATAACTCATTCATTTATCTATTTCAAAGAAAATGAATAGATCAGTAACTGCACCATGATACAAGTATAGAGATCTAGAGTTATTAAAGCTGTATTTAAAAATCTCCGTGACAATTACAGTTGCCTTCTCTAGGAGTTATTCCAAGATCTAGTTCTAGAGACTTCTAGACCAATCAAGATAGATCGTTTCGTTAATCTAAAAGAAAATATCTACAGTTATTCATGTTTAATCAGATATTTCTATTTCCCTTTGTTGTCATTTAAAACAATTTGGACAGTAATATTAGTAAAAAAATTCACCACCTTCACTACTACCACCGACATCGCCACCAATATCACTACCACCTTCACCACTACGATCTCCACCATCTCCGGCACCTATTATCACCATCATCTCAAGTAACACTAACACTAGCCCCGGTGATAGAAGTAGAAAAAAAAAATTCTCATTCCGAAACGATTCCGAAACACCGTCAAAACATCGAAATTACCGCCGGGAACCGACTGTGATTCAGACCATATTCCAGTCATGTGTAAATTTCATATAAAACTTAAATTGAAAAAGGTAAAAGTTAATCCTAAATTCCAGATGGACTTAGTAAAATCTGATGAAAAACTAAGAGACAAGAATGCTGTAGCTGTGCATATTTATGAGACTCTAAACAACATCTCACAAGTAGAGGATCTAAGTTTGCTAAGTTTGAGATGAAAATGTCAATGAAGTCATAGAGAAAAGCGTTCCCAAAAAAGATAGAGACACGTGGATAAGTAAAGAAATAATTTGATGGAAGAAAGGAGCATATTCAAAAAATGTAAAAGCCAAATACAAAGCTATAAACAAAAAGAATCAAAATAAAATTCAATGCAGCAAAAGAAAAATAACACTGTCAGGAAATAGAGCAAAAGCTAAATATAGACAGCAAATTCATGCATGCTAAAGTTAAGGACATCAGTGGTAAGAAAATCATATGCAGTAGCTCTGGCTGCAGCAAATCAAAAGACGGAACAATAAAGGAAAAGAAGGCAATACTAAACAGATCGTCAGAATATGTTGATCTTTTTACAGATGATAGATGCAAAAACCTTGAAATGAAGAAAAGCCTAGAGGCTCCAACTATCCTTGAAGAAGAGGTAGAGGTAGCAATAAAGAAAATGAAAAATGGAAAAGCTACAGGATCAAATAACATACCGGTACCAATAAAAATAAAGCATCAGATAATCTAGGAATAGATCTGACAACAAAACTTAATGCAATATACCATTGTGGTACAATTCCAGGAGATCTTTCTAAATCTGTTTTCATAGTACATCCTAAACATCAGGACTAACAGAATGTGGGCTTAAAAAACAATCAGTTTAATGTGCCATTTTACAAAAATTCTGTCACGCGTTTTGATGCATGGAATGTACAAAACAAGTGTGTAAGAGCAGAAATATCCTCAAAACAGTTTGGATTAATGCCTGATAAAGAGACCAGAAACGCAATTTTCACTTTACCAATGCTTATGGAAAAATGTATAGAAAGATCATCTCTGCTTCATTGATTATTCTAAGGCCTTTGACAAAGTAAAACGTAGAGCTGTTTCGAATGCTAGAAATTGTATACATTCGTGGGAAGATCTGAGAGTAATTAGAAATCTATACTGAGATCAAACTGCATGTGTTAGAATTGAGGGAGAACATTGTGATTTCAAATTCATCAAAAGGGGTGTAAGGCAGGGATGTGTAGTGTCTCCTGATTTTCACCTAAATAGTGAAATAATCTTAAGAAATCTTTTAAGAAATCTTGATATTTCAGGCTGTAAAAAAAGGGATGATATGAGAGAGGCTAACCTTAAGCGATCACTAATTAAAACAGTAAGAATAGAGGCAACTAAAATTTTTGGGTCATATGTGCCGACACAAAGATTTAGAACACTTAGCAATCACTGGGAAGATTGTAGGCAAAGGCAGTAGAGGTAGTCAGAGAATAACATTTATTGAAAGCTTTAAGTTATAGGCAATAGTTAAGGGTAGCAACAGTAGCCTTGTGATGTTGACTGCTAATAGGTTCTATTGCAGGAACATGATCGCCGTTATCTGTTCAAGATGTATAAAGTCTCCTAATTTTAATCTAAATAGTGAAATGATCTTAAGAAATCTTGATATTTAAGGCGGAAAAATAAAAGGAAAACATCTTAATAATCTCAAGTATTGAGATGATATGATTGTATGAGAGAGGCTAATCTTGGGCCACCACCAATTAAAACGATAAGAACAGAGGCAACAAAATGTTTAGGTCATATGTGCCGACACAAGGGTTTAGAACACTTAGAAATCGCTGGGAAGATTGTAGACAAATGCAGTAGAGGTAGACAGAGAATCACTTTTGTTGAAAGTCTTAAGTTATAGGTAATTACTAATAGTTAAGGGTAGCAACAGTAGCTTTGTGAGGTTGACTGAGAATAGGTTTGAACATGATCGCCAAAGCCTGTTCAAGACAAGGTACCTTAAGAAGAAAAGACTTTTCTATTATGTTTATTTTAAGATACTTTCAACGAATGAGTGACCTTAGCAAATAACTTATGATGCAAGAGGAACGCCTCTCCTAACAATTTGTAGTATTTCAGTTTATTTGCAAGTACTCGTGGTGTTATGAACCTCGCTCTCAAAAGCAAAAGAAAAGACTGCTTTTCAAGGTTCGGGTATTTCGCAAGAATTCGTGTTAAAGGCTTTGGACTGTCAAAACCAACATGACCCTAAGGTTTGAATTGTGTCTTCACCCGATACACTTTAATGCTCAAAGAGAGTTACGCCAATCAATTTCTCTGTCTGTTCCTCTGATTATCGTCTTAGATCACGACAAAGAATCGCTACCTTGAAACTGTTCAAGCTCTTATTGAGGGCTGACAGTCACGAGGATGCCTAGATCGATAAATTTATTGGTATACCCAGGTTTCTATTCTTTCTCTCACACAAGTTTTTATTTGTGAGTTGCTTAAGCAAATTAAAAACGAAGGTAAAAATCCTTTAAAAAATCCGCGCATAAAGGGAAAAACTTTAAAAATTACAAATCACCGTTTCCTGTTTTCTATCTGCTCCTTCACCTCAGGTCATTATTACCACGTTTGCCAACTTCAATGTTTTTCATGTCGACCATCTTAGCAGATGCACTAAAGATGATCACGACAAACCTCCTTAAATGGTGGCCACCTCTCTAACGGACAGATATTTATCAATAAAAATATCCTATGCCTTTCTATTGCTGGCACCAGAGACAGCCACGACTAGCTCTTTCTGGGCACGTTTACTTTGCCTCTCTATAAGGGAAAGGCCCAAGGGAGTTTAGTTTGTACACGTATTGATTCATTTAGTACAGGACTCACCGCCTGCCATGGAGCCCAGTTAAGAGAAACATTGCTCAGAACTCCAGTCATGTGCCAGGGCTACCATGAGTTATACTTCCAGCAAACTGCGTAAGACCTTTACTGGAATTGGCGTAAGCTCCATCCTGAGAAAAAAATGATCAACCGATCGACCAGCAGAAACCAGCTCTGCCAATCAGTTTAAAGAGAAAAGAGTTGCGAAAGAAGTGTATTGATAAGCGACAGCCACTTGCATGCACTGTCATCACCTAAGCTTTCTGGATCCACCTCTTCCTCTATTCAAGTCACACATCTAGGCAAGCAAAGGCACCCACACTGTGAAAAATGGGCTTCTATATCTTTTCAATACCGGCAAGGCTACGATAAAAAAGCTGACAGCAGGAGGAGAAGAATACAAAAGGAACTTAAGATAAGACAAAGCAAAAAGGAGGGAAAGCTATGTCGCTTATTTACTCATCAAAAACAACAACTTGGTGTCGAATGGCGAGAGACCCGCCTTTTATCAAACAGAGGGAACTGTTTATGTTCTGACTTTATTACAAAAATGAAATTCCTCATAAACGAAATTTAGGGAAGTGAGGAAGAATTAAAAATCACAAGCGGAATAATTGAGAATCATATGATCCAGTGGAAAGGGAATAATTGATTGAATGGTTAAAGGGCAGAAAAAGAGAAAGACACCGAGGGAGAAATAGAAGGGCAAAAGTATTAATAAAGAAGGACGGGGTAGAGCAGAATATAAAGATGCAAGAGAGATGGGACAAACATTAATTTAAAAAATATAGACAAGAAATATGAACAGAAACGACAAAGCTGAACGCGGCTTCCCTTTGAAATTCACAACTTTACAAGAATTGTGAAAATCCAGGGGAGTTTGTTGATATACCGCATTCAATTCGAGACCATTGATAATGTTCTACTTCTTTCATTAAAAAATTTACTGCAACTGGTGCAGTAGTATACGCGGAGACCCCGTCACCCGCGTCTTCTTCCAAAAACAAAGGTGGTATGTGTAACCATTGCTTTAAATTTACTAGGCCGTAAACGAAATACATGTATTTAACATTGCTTTACGACCTACCAAGTTTAACGCAATGACTAAGCATAGTCCCTTGTTAGGAAGGCAAAAGACCTCAACTTGTGAGATTAAGCTCAGTCTTCATAATCAGTCTGCTGCAAAAATCTCGTCTAAACTTTTCTAGGCAGACAAATTATGGACTAAGCGATAAAATTATGTATTGATGCACGGCTTCCCTCTGACAGGTCCAGTGGTGATGGATATACCGTGACTGCACCAACAAAGATAGTGAAAAAGAGAAAGCAGGACACGAAATAGCTCTCTTTGAGAAAAGAAAATAGGTAAGATGTGAATGAATATTATCAACCCAGCAAATAGCATGAACAAGGAAGGAAAAAGCAAAGAAGCAAAAGGAAAGAAAAAAGCAAATAAAACTACATCTAAGGTGAAAAATTAGAGAAAAGATAAAAACAAAACAAAACAAAAATGAACAGGAGGTTGAATAATATACAGCCACATTATTGACTTGCAAATGGAGACGGGAGAAATTCAAATCAGTCAATTTATGAATAAAGGAATGACTGAATAAATATACGAGACAATGAGCAATGAAGGAGGAAGCAGAAACGTTCGATGATCAAAACACCGAGAAAATTCCGCAGCTGATGATGCCTTAGAAAAGACAAAAGTTTAAAAAATCAGATTTATATTAGAGCTTTGAAGTAGATAGACTAAATGATTGATTTATCAATTGATTGAATATTTAATTCAATGGTTGATAACTTGATTCGCTTCGTTCCAATGATGTTAAAATGTCCGCAGTTGATCATACGCGGTACATGCATTATGTGTAAAATTTTAGGATTTCAGCATTCAGAATTTCAAAAAAAAAGGCAAAAAGGAAAGCTTTTTATTAAGGCAAACTTTTCTTATCCCAGAGCCAACACCCTTCTCCCCCACAACACTGCATCATCAGTAAATCACAGGGTTTTTTTATTCCTTTCCTTGGGTGTTCTTAATTTCTCTGATGATTAACTCTGTGTATATTCCATTTTGGAGTGGCGACAAAATAAACGAAGAATGGCATCGTCCAACACACTGGAAATAAAATACAGATCAAAATAATGGAAACAAAGATTTGCATTGAAACAATCATGGGCTGGTAGGTTTTTTTTAATCAAATAACTTAATGATTACTTTCATGGTTTCATTTTTTTTTTACCCTAATCGGGTTGTATGAGAGTAGTTGATTCGAAGTGGTGTCAAAAGATCCCTTCAGGTTCCAAGACAATTTCTCTAACTATGCCACATCAATGCCTCCAGCTGAAAACAGACGAGGCTGGTGTAGAAGTGGTGCCTAGATTGCATTGCAGTCTGAAGGAGAAACACCAAACGCCAAATAAAATCGATGTGACAAGTGAGAAAAATTGCTCAGGACTAAACAAATCAATGTATACAATAGGTAGACTTAACTTCGAACATCACCTCTGCCTCAATTTTGGAAAGAAGCTTTTCAGTGTGATCAGCCCAGTCAGTACTTTGGTAAACTCAGGCTTTTGATGTCATTCCGACAGCATGGTTTCGGTTTCGATAATATTTTTTATTAGCCCGTCAAAAATAAAATGAGCTCAGGACGTGAAGCCCTCATCATGCCGGGGCAGCAGTGGCCGGTTTGAACTCAAACCTACGGCAGAGGGATCGCTGCTGATCTCAAAGCGGTTTCCTAGAAATTGTGTCATCAATGAAATGAATACTGGCAAACGAACTCCAAAAATAAGTATGGACTCCAAAAATAAGAGAAATGAAAAAAATAATGAATGGACAGAAATATATGGAAGTGATTGTTGGACAAGAATTAACAACACAGAGTGAAAACTGGAAATAGTAGAGGTATGTTTTATCAGCAGAATGAGGATATTATGGACGGAAAAAAGTCCAATGAATCGATACTGAAAAAGCTAAACTTCAGAGATAATTAAGCAATCGCAATTGCTTATATCAGGGTTTAGAACACTTACTTCCTTGAATTTTTTAATGCAAAGGCAGAAGAGGTAGACAAAGGATAATTTTCATTAAAATTATTAAGTCATGGGTTTCTAGAACGTGGCAACAAAAGCATTACAAGGTCAATTGCGAACAGGTTTAAGTGGACGAGTTGATAGCATCTATCATCATTATTCATCATCATCATCATCATCATCATCATCTCATCATCATCATCATCAACTGTTACTCATCATTATCATCATCAACTGTTACTCATCTTGACTGCCTTTCTATAGGCCCTTGTCTTTTACCATGCTGCCAAGTGGTAATATCAGGCATGTTTAACCGTAACTAAAAAAAAAAAAAAAAATTCTTATCTGTCTCAAGGGACTCTCTACGCCATCAGATGAAAGTAAGCAATAGTTGGTTTCAGCTGATGAGTAGAAAATCCGAGTGTAGAACGAACAGGCTTTGATCATTTCCCTTCTCTGTGGGGGTGATTCTGATTATGAATGAATTTTTTTCTGACTAAAATTAATATGTCCATGCTAAATGTGTGTATTTACGATAAATATATGACACTAGTTGCTGTGTAACCCGTTCCACGGTCGGTTGAATGGAACCGCAACACTGTGATTCAAACGAAAGATAAGGTGGGAGGGAGGGAGAGAGAGAAAAGAGAGAGAGAGAGAGAGAGAGAGAGAGAGAGAGAGAGAGAGAGAGAGAGGGGTATAGAACAAAGAATCCCAATGTCGACATGAGATGCCGTTTTAAACATTTGGATCAAACGGAACCCTAGAATTTAGATCTGAATAATATGCGCGCCGCATGAAATAAAATGAGATGACGAGATATTTCCTTATCTGTACTTAATATATTTGTGTACTTAGAATTTTATGTTTCGTAAAACTCCTGAACGATTTAAGTGATGGGTTCCTGCTTGTTTACATCTAGATTTTTGTGGATCTAAAACTATAACAAGGCCTTGAATCTAGATCTGTAGGCCTAATCAGGCCTAGCTAGATCTACACAATGACGCCTTGATTTAGATATCATAGTTAGAATCTGGACTTTCGCTTCCAATGCATAACAGAATGAAAGCCATTGATTAGTGTAGCTCTATGACCTCAATGTAAACAATTATGAACAGGAAATTTATGCATTCCACATGTCAACAACATGGCTGATCGTAAAATTCTGAGTTATATTTTGAGGAAACAATGTAAAAAGAAAAAATTAGAATGTTGGAATTCTAGACGAAAAGTGTCAACTTTTCAAGAAATTTAATTGTTGGCATATTTTGATAAACTGCTTAGTTTTGTTTATCTAATCGAAAGTGACATAGAATAAGATTCATATTGATAGCTTTGTGAGGGAAAAAAGCTTGTTTTCTGTACTGCTTATTTTAAAATCAAAGCTCAATTTTCGCAAGTTTGGGGTATAGCGCTTTTTTTCACAAGTTTCCGCAGGGACAGAATAATGTATCTTAATGTTATTTTATTTCTTTTTTTAAATCATATTATATGGAGCTAAGCTCAATCGTGTATTGCCTATGCAAATTTTTATAGGGCGTCAATACAACGCACACAATTTTCAATATGTTACTCTATATCACACCTTTTTATGAGGGCATATTTTAGAATCCCGAAGTTATTTTACGTATTCACAAAACGACATTTTATAACCCTATTTAAACATTAAGCATTCGAAACAAAATATAGGAGGTAGACATTATAGTCAGCCACAAATCTGGTGATGCCACGTGTTTCTGCGAAAATATACAAGGCTCCATCAGGGTTGATTTTTAGATCTCTACAGTGATTATGTCTGAATCTGACAAAGAAATTTTATCGATCTAGATTTCTAGGTCAAGGCCCAATTTGTATCTGGAAGACTGCCCAATCGATTTATGCATTTACAGAACGAAATTTTAAGGCCCTGTTTGAACCTCATCAAGCGAGTAAATGCAATAAAGTTTGGGAATAGGGGTATTATTATTACTATCTAAAGTAGTATTTTTTTTTCTTTACTTTAAAGTAGTATTTGGTATTTTCTATTTAAAGAAGTATTTTGTATTTTTCTTTATTTAAAGTAGTATATTTTATTATATCTATTCTCTCTCTCTCTTTCTCTCTTTCTCTCTCTCTCTTTCTCTCTCTTTCTCTCTCTTTCTTTTCTCTCTCCCTTTTCTCTCTCTCTCTCTTGTCTCTTTCTCTCTCCCTTTTCTCTCTCTCTTTTGTCTCTTTCTCTCTCTCTCTTTCTCTCTCTCTCTCTCTCTCTCTCTCTCTCTCTCTCTCTCTCTCTCTCTTCCCTTCCTCTGAATCATGCTGTTGCGGTTCCACTCACTCGTTCGTAGAACGGGTTACACAGCGTTCTAGTATTTTTAATACTGTTAACATTAAAATGGGCTTCTGCAGTAAATGACATCACATTTAAACTTTTTTTTTTTTTCAAAAATAAATTTTGATAATTTTCGGTGGACCCGATCAATGTTTTTTTGTTTTGTCCTTTAGATTTTAAATAAAGCGATTTCATCTATTCTTAATGGAACCGATTTTCAAATCAAAGAGTTACAATCATTCTTGGTCATACGTCACAACTCACAAACTACAAAGAAAAAGACATTATTTGTCCGGAATTCCCTATTAACATTTGAGCACAAGATGATGTAGATTGTCAGGGTCAGATGAAAATAATAGAGAAGACAAAGGGTAGGATGAAGAAATAAGCTGTAGTCGTTTATGGTCTTTAATCGGAATGCGTGACCTAGGCTGAACCGAAAAGCTTGGTTTGGTTTGGTTTTTGTATACAGCCAAGGTGATCTCAGGCTTTCAAGCACTCTGTCAGGCCTGGGCGCCAGTAGTGGGTCTCAAACCCGCGACAGAAGGTTCCATGCAGATCTCAGGACGGATTTGCTATTCACTATGCCATTCAAAAAGCTTGAGATTCACAAAGCAGTGAAAGGACTTTTAAATGAAGAATGATAGGAAAGACATTCGATTGTGGACATAATAAAAAGAAAATGAAAAAAGTTTTAGTCAATTGTTGCCAATTAAAATAATTTTGTCCAAAAATAAACATATTTTGAAATTTTTAAAACAAAATTTGTCACCTCAGATATCACCTAAGATAATGGTGGCCGAGTTTTAGTTGATCAGGTCCGATTGTGCAATTAATTTAGAAACAAAGCGTAGGTGAGCTCAAGTAAATGGTTATACCGGGATACTTCAAGTTCGTTAGCTTTCTAGCTTTCAACTGCACATATCTGTTTATTCTGTCATATATGACTAAAATTTACAAATTCTAAATTTTGTGATTTTTTGCTTATTTATTGCTTCTTATTCTTGTTCTCTCTCGCTTTAATCTCTTGTTTTTTCTCTGACTTTCTCCCTTTTTATGCCTCACTCTCTTGCTTTTTCCCTCCCTCTCTTTTTTTATCTATAAGAATAGCTTTTCCCTGTATATTTTCATCTTTGCTTAATTTATCTTGTACACATTACTTAGCTTTTTTACTGTAGTTCTAAAACGTGTGTTAAATACAGTGTTCAATTACTTAGTTTGATTCGATAATTGATTTTTGCGTCATATTCAGAAGTAGAAAATTCGATTTTGACGATATTAATTTGCGCATTAAATCAATTATGTATTATGAAAAATGAAAAAGGCATTGTGCCTATTTTGTAACGTTTATAAAGCTTACCGAAAACTTACCCCGTATTGAGAGTTTGATCTACAAGCTATGTTCAGGCTCAGGATTGGGCGTGACGACTAACAACACGACCATGCTTGCTGTTCAGACTTTGATTTTCCATGCGAGGTCAACCTGATTCTAACTTGATCCCAAGAGGAGAGAAAGGCTAAACAAAAAAGAAAACAAACGTGACAATCGTTTGGACAATTCAGTGGAGTTACACGTAAGCGTTTTTTATTGGTCATGCAAGCCACAAAGACACAAAGTTAGGATTAAATAAGACTCAGGTTAGAAATTATCAAAAATTTACCCAAATTGTAATTTCACATTAGTTCACTCATGATTGATATAGATCTACCCACTCCACAATTTGTAGGCAATCTCACTTTCTCAAAAGTTATTTTATCATTTGCTGGAAAGAACCAAAACAGCCAAAAAGAACCAAAAGAACCAAAATATTCCTGCATAAATTTATGGATGCATAAGTATGATATTACAAAGTTAGGAAGCACGTTTTGGCAAAACTCTCAAATACGCATATAAGAAAAAAAAAAAGTGGATGCTAAACCGCTTTCCCATTAAATTTGTCACATCACAGTATAATGATTAAATCATTTAAAATAAAAATATGTTGGCAAACATTTTGGCAAGACTTCCGAAATGCGCACAAAAAAAAAGGAAATTCATGAAAGCTAGTCCGCAACAGTATAATCATTAATTAATGACATGAAAATAAAACAATTTCTTGAGATCACTCGGCCGCTGTTACCAAAGATGGTGATCATATCTTTCCCAAATTTAAAAAGATTTTGTTTTTGGATGAAAGACTTCCGTTTATGCACTCATAGTCATATTTCTATATAATGACGAAATGAGGGAAATTTTAGTCAACGATTGAAAACTAAAACAAAATTAACAATTCTATTTAATATTATGTCGCCTAAAAAAACGATACCTTTTTAAAATTTTAAGAAATAAAATGAATGCCTCAGATCATCTTGGATAATAGTGATCGATTTTAAGCTGATCAGGTCCGTTTCATAAATTATTTAGAAAAAAAGAGACGCATAGAAATTGTTTTATTTTCACATTATTAAATGATTATACTGCAATATGACAAGTTGGTTAGCAGTCTAGCTCTCAAAGATCTATTTTGTTTGAGTGCAAATTTGGAAATCTTGCCTCATTTGTTATTGTTTGTAATTGGTAAATCTTATAAATTGTCCAACAGTTGACTAAAATTGCCTTCATTTCGTCTTTATTCTCGGAATATTGTTCTGTGTGCATAATCGGATGTCTTTCCCACATTTTTTTTTCGCACCATTTGTCTTACGTTTAAAAAGCCATCTTTGAATTGGTGCTGATCAAGTAAAACGCATCTGCATTAATCCAAAAGTAATGAGTGTTCTATATTTTTTTTCAAAAAGTTCAAAAGCTCATTGCTTTTGAACAAAATTATATTTGTTGGGATTAAAATTTTTTTTGTTGAAGTATAAAAATCATTGTTATTTCGTCATTAATACCATAGGATTTTACTTTGTGTGAACAATTAGAAATCTTTCAAAAATTCTGTTCTGAGCGAAGGCAAACGAAAAGACCTTTCCTACATTTTATGTTGCCTTTAAGAGGGTCTGCTGGAAAGAATAAAAGAAAAGCTTACCTTATTTTGGTCGAAGAATCACTTTAGATATAGCCTGTGATACCCTGACAACGACTTTCGCAGGTCAGTTAAAATACACCTCATCAAGTTACAGACAGCACAAGTTTTTAAATAATAACTTGATACATTTTGAATATCGATGGTATAAATTCATTCTCCAAAATTCAGCGGGCTAAGCTCTTAGCTGGGGAACTTAAAAATGAGGTTAGGATGAAACGCACGACTTGTGCTCAGAAGTTTGGAAAAGCAAGACATAGATTTAGGCCTGTGTGCAAACACTCGCTAGGCTGTGTTAGTCAAGCTTTTGTCATTGAGGAGCTTTAGCATAAGACAGGTGTTCTCTAGGCAGACTTAACTTTCGATCTTTTGTTGTTAGCTTTAGTCTTTGAACCTTATATTTGTAGCCGTGCATTACCAAAACGATGATTCTTAACTTAAATCTACTTGGTTTCACTTTCTGTTGACTTACGCGCCAAACCTCCCCAATGTCAAACAACTTTTCGACTGAGTAGATACTCATTAGATAAATCTGGCGAAAGGCCCAGCGTGTAGCTGTGCAGCTTTTTGTATTTCTAGCTTCTCTCTTTAACTCACTTTGTTTTTGTTATAGCCTCAAAAAACATCGTATCAGACATTGCACACCATTGCTCAATGCATGGAGAAACTCAATCTCGGTAAGACTGGTTTAATTCTGGACTTGTTCAAAACAGCGAAGAGTTACGCTGACATACCAGTTGTCGAGAAAATACAAACTTTAATTGTACAGTTCAACATAAAGTAACACGGGTTTATTCTGCATAGAAAGTCATACTTGTTTCTTAATTATCAGGGCCGATTCCAAAATACCTAGTTTGCCTAAAAAGAAGCAAGCAACAGCCAAATAAAAAGACACGATGTTAGAGCTCACAATAGAAAAGAGATAAGCGAGTTTATCGTAAAGTCAAAACGGAGAGAGAGGGAGGGAGAAAGAGAGAGAGAGGAGCGGGTGGAAAAGGAGGATGTATTTGTTGTTCTATTTTTTTTTTTAAGTGTGAGTGTTGCTGGTGTCTCTCTCTCTTGCTCTCTCCCTTTATTTCTCTCTCTTTTTCCCATACGATCTTCCTAGCTCCTTGCCTCTTACTTTCTTCTTTGTTTTTTTTTTCCTATTTCGTTTCCATGCTTTTCCAGACTCTATCTCTCCCATAATCTTCCTTTTTCTCCCTCGCAAAGTTTTCTTCTTTCCTCTTCTGTTTCTTGAGGACGTTGGTGGCACAGCGGATGGCTACCCGACCTGAGATCTGCAAGGAACCGTCAATCGCGGGTTCGAGCCCTGCCTTAGGCGGAATGGCCTGATTGGAGAATCCGATAGCCTTGGATCACCTAGTTGTGGGCAGCCTGTATACACAAAAGCCAAACCTTTTCTTTTTTTTTCCATTTCACCTCTTACTCTCCTTTTTGTCTTAATTTTCCATCCTACTGCACTCTGGTTCCCTCCCTCACTCTCACTGCATTCAACATTCCATTACTCCTTCTCTCTCTCTCTCTCTACTCTCTCTCTCTCTCTCTCTCTCTCTCCCTCTCTCTCCCCCCCCCCCTCTCTCTCTCTGATTCTTATTTTACTTCTCTCCCTGGCTTGGCTAAGAACAAGTCCTCACTTTATTATGACACAGACCTGCTCCAAAGCATCACTGTTCACAATTTTATCTTTGCAATCTCGTTCTCTTTATTCTGGTCAGATAAATGCCACACTGCTTTCCTGCTAAACATTTGCGATGCAGAGATTTTTGGTGACTTCTAAGGGCACTGTGGGCAGAAGTTTGCAAACTCGCTAAGAAACCTGCATGGAATGTCTGAGGAGAGTTTGCATCCACTACGGGTCTCATACCATGAAACAATATACGGGCCTTATATCGGCTACACGTCGGAAATGATAACGCATTGATTCTAGGCCTTCCGGAATAGCTCTAGTTTAAGTTAAGTGCGTTGGTGATGAACGCATTTCAAATTACTGTGCAATATTTTCAATAGGAAGCTATTAAAATTGGCTTATACACATAGTTCACTAGTTTAAAAAGTTCTTCAACAATATCGGGGCTCAGTGGTTAGTGAACCCGCCGTGAGATCTACAGGGGAATGTTTTGATCTCGAATTTGATCACAAGGGCTTTACACCGAAAACAAACCAAACAAATCTAACCTCAAGAGAAATAGTTTTGAAGGTTTCAATCACCGTCATCTGGCTATTTTATCCTCTCAAAATGCATAAAAAGTAGTGAATCAACACTTGGACTAATGGTAAAGAGTTTTAGGCATGTGGTTTCATAGATAGGAAATGAAGAAGTTACAACCAAGCGAGAAAAAAATTCTCGCGTTTGCACAGCGTGAGCTTTTATATGTTTTTTTTTTCATACATTATTACTTGCTTTAATCACCTGTGCATTTAGTGAAGCTTTGGTGGAAATATTAAAAAATAAACATATTCTCTATGTAGACAGGCCTATTATATGGTCTTCTGATGTGTCCAATACATGTGGTTTGTTCAAAAGACAAGTACAATGTAAGAAATATTGTGGAAAAAAATGGTGTTTTATAATAAAAACTAATTCACGAGTTTTGTGTAGATGTCTATATAAGTTATTTGAAATACCGTATAAAAAACTTGACAATAGTAATTCAAAAGCACTTTTAGCTTCCCTGTATTCATTTAGTAACTGCAAGCGGACAATTCCATGGTGCTGAATCACTGTCTTCTGGCCTCCCCTCTCCTCAAAATTTGCATTTTTCGCTTTTAACAAGACTTTCTCCCACCAAAAAGAACCACAACAATCATCGGGTACTCTAGTCTTAAGTACAGTGCATCAAAAACAGTAAAGGGCCAGTTTCTATTTAATCGTATTTTTGGCGTTTAGTCTCATGGATAGAGAAGGGAGCATGAACTTAAATTTAAGGGGAAAAAAGTCCCCTCCGTGATGTAACGATGGTCTTTTGATGCGTATATTTCACACACATTGCTTTACTCGTGTTCCGCCACGTCCAATGTAAATTGTTTATTACAAAGGCCAATGAAATGTAACAAATGCATGTCCCTTTTTCAATACCGTGTACAATCTTAAAAATCGCAGATTTAAAAAGTAGATGTCCATATAACTGATTTAGGGCTATCTGCGAACCCAAAATCACATTTGAAACAGCTTTTGTCTTCCTAATCTTTGTTTAGAAGGCAGAAGCGAATGATTTCAGGATATAAAATTACGTCCTGTGCCTAATTTTTCCCTTCAATTTGCGTGTCTCGCCCTTGCTAAGGCCTTCTCCCACCATGAATTAACCAATCAAATGCGCACATTTGTCTTAATAAAGCTGAACGTCAGGAAAGGAAGGAGAAGGAAGAAGCTGATCGCAAGGAAAGATTGGAGTTGGAGAAGATGAAACTAGATGCGGAGATGAAGCTGTTACAGGCAAAAATTGAGGCTGGGATTATCAAGAATGAATCCGACGGCAGCGGCGCGAGGTCGAGCGACGCAGGGGCCAAACACCCGAAACTGCCTAGCTTTCAAGATGGGAGGGATGACCTCG
>BLXT01007613.1:1174745-1192360 GCA_019648995.1 Plakobranchus ocellatus | reverse complement strand
CTCATTTCAACCTGGAGATAGAGTGAATGTTAGAAACTACAGACCTGGTTTTCCAAAGTGGTCGATTGGTACAGTTATGCAAAAACTTGGACCAGTGAGTTATTCGGTACAATTGGGCGATACAATTCGTCACTGCCACATCAACCAGATGCAGTCAGCACCTTCAAATGCAACCAAAATCACCGATGACAACCAGCAGCCTGTAGACAACGCATTAATGCCACTGGACTTGCCAGCGGCTGTGGAGGAGACACCATCCGCAGCAGAGGCAACCCAAACTGCAAGTGCTACGCCGGAGAGGCGACCACAACCTAAGATGGCTACCCCAGCAAAGCCAGTATGAAATCCAAAGTCACCACAACATCACAGAGCAGCTCCCCAGATATCAACGCAGAGCTCAACCCCTGACCGGCGCTACCCGAGACGTTCTCGTAGACCTGTTGATCGATTGGACCTGTGACTGTGTAGGTGTGATCATCAACATCAGTTATGAATTGTTAGTTGTGTAGTCTATAAAGTATGATTGACAGTTTTAAGTGCAGTGATTAAATGTTATTTTAGTTATTGAACTACAGAGAGACATGCAGTATTACATTATGACAATCACTCTTGCGGAAATTCTCAGTGAAAGACATTTTGGACTATTCTTGTGAAAGGCATCAAAATCAAGGACTTTTTCATTGAACTGAAAGTAGTGAAAGAATTGGATTTACAATTTCAATACACTTTAGTTTTAAAGTACTGTGAAATAATATAATGCACATTCAGAGTGTTCAAAATGAAAGGACTTTATATTTTGTTTAATGAACAAAGTCAGTGTTAAAATAGTTTTGAAATGAAACCACTTTTTTTGCATAAATACATGTAATGAGTTTACTATGTGTATTATTGTGTTGATGCGAATACGATACATCTTGTTCGTGAAATTGAAATTTTTTTATAAAGGTAAAATAAAGCTGGGAAATGCAAAATTTTTTTAAGAAAGGGAGGAATGTTATGGTTACTAAGTTCTACTTAAGATTGACTCCTATTGATAAAGTATAAGGACTTAATTTAGTTCAGAGATGTGAGTGATTAACGTAACATGACGCAACATTATGTAACTCTCTAGTAGAGAAAAAACAATAATAGAGAATGAGAATGAATGGCGTAATAAAAGTGGACATGTTTTCAATGCTCTTGATTTCTAATGTTTTTGTGAGTCCAATAAGTTAATCAAAGTCAAAGACTCAACAGTCTGCAATCTGAGATGATCGAAACTAACTTTTTACATATATTTGGCTTAAACTTATTTATTTAGTTATTTTTTATGAACGTAAACAAAAGTACGGTGCAGTAGCTCCTGCGGTAAAAATCAATATATATGCTAGGTAAAGTGATTTACGTGATCGCACACATCCTTAGGTCCACAAAAACTTAGAGAAAGTAGTTGGTCTTTTTTCAAGGTGATTGACATCAAGCATAGCAAACAATTTAGATCTCCATTATAATTAATGAAGCAGGTTCAACTGAAAAAAAATATAAAATGCTAGCCACGCCCACAGAGAAGTTATACGAAAAGAAAATGATTCACAAGTCAGTCCATTTAAGCCAAACAAAATTTTAATCTTTTAAAGTTAAATTCTACTTTATAATGTAATAGAAGTCTTTAAACTTTAAAAAGGCATTTTCTCAAAATTCTTAGCTTGTCTTTCACTTGGAGTCTTCAAATAATTTGTACTTATGTTGTGAAAAAAAATTCACAAAAAGGCATCAATTAGTCGAAAAAAAAAAAACAGGCTTGGACACGGTAAACTAATACATTTTTGTTTGATATGTATATCTCGAAACCAATGATGTGTACTTTTTATTTAGTTTCTTAATTTTCACTCTTAAGTTTGATGTACTGGGTCTAAATCATGAAAAATCGTAAGCAAATCTGAACTCGTCGCCGACTGGATAACCATAGTCTTTCTGGTGGGATATCTTGAACCAAGTATTGTGACAATTGGTTGCAATGAAATGCGTCTAGGTCTAGATCTAAACTCGAAATGACTGATATTGTGATATGACCTTGTTCATTTCTAATGCATTTTTAATGCATGGTTAAATTTTTAGTTGACTTATTTCAGTTAAGTAGCACTAATTTTGTTTTAGCTTTGTTTAACCTTATATGTCTAGAAACTCCCAAAAGGTTCTCAATAATATTGTATGAGAAAATTGCTTACAGGAAATCGTTAGATCGTTTCCTTGTGACATGGTGGGTGTATCATGTTTGTGTGTAAAAAGGAAGTAAGGGTTGAAAGAATTTGATTGGTCAAAGATTTTAGCCAACCTCGATTACATAAAAGGGAGGTTTACCCTTTTCTTGAATGCGATGTTTGTTTATATTGACCGAGTAACCTGTGCATTGTATAATTAGTACTTTCTAGAAACCGTGGGCTGAGCGTATATAAGCCTCATTTGTTGTGGTCTCCTCTAATCCTTAAAAATGCTTTTTGATTTCAGCATGGATTTATAATTACTCTCAGATCTATATCATTGACGTAAAATTTTTCGAGCATACGAAATAGCTCTACAAGTTCTACCTCGTCAGGCGCCTTAGAACAATCGATTAAGCAGAGATGGAGATATTTTTTTGCATTTCTACAAACCTTTCCATGAGCATTGACAAAGTGAATATTGCTTTTCTGGTTCCCTTATTAGGCATAAGGGCAAACTGTTTCGCTAAGATTTCTGGTCTTTGACCCTTACGCATTTTCCGCAATCAAAAAATGTTACAGAAATTTTGTAAAATGGCTCACTAGACTGATTAAAGCAGTACTAAAGGAACAGACTTCCAAAGCTCTTCTGTAATTGTATCTCTGTCGTATATTGTAATAAGGAGTTTTGTTGTTAGATCTATTGCAAGGTTATCTAATGCTGTAAGTATTTCAATTGATATATCAGCCATATATATCTGAGGCAAATCGTCGTTTCTGTAGGAAAAGATGCTGACATTCTTTCCTTAAGGTCTCCAATGAGTAAATTGGCCTAACGTCGGGCTATAAATTCACCCATGTATTTGAAGTCAAATTTCATTGGTGAGTAGAAAGCGGGCACATGTAATAAGTTCAATAATAAGGCCTTCTCTAAATTTCGGTAATGGGCGAGATATAATAAGAACACTGGAACACAATCTTGGGAAAACTTGCTAAATTTTGCTTTATATGGATCCTAATAAACGTAGATCCCGATTAGATTTTTTGATCAAACAATATCAAGATGGTTTAAATTTATCAGTATTAATTCCAGATCTAGATCTAGACCTATCAGGATCTGGATCTAGATCTACATCTAGATTCTAGGTTCCGATAAAATACATAGATTCTACATTTAAGATCAAACTAGATATTGATCTATCATTCAAATGGAACAGCCTATAAAGATCTAATCTAGAATCTAGATCTAAATTTAGAGTCTAGGCTAGGCTTAATCTCCATCTAGGCCAACCCAATCTGGATTCGATTTGACGAAGTTCACAGATTATTTTGAATGCTATGCTTTAGGCCTAGGTCTAGATCTAGATCTGTAGATTACCAAGATCTAAGAATTGGATCTAAGAGTCAAGAGATAATCTAAAATTTAAGCCTGTAGAATTGATACTCGTACGACATTCAATGACGTATTGGAATGGCGGTACGGAGATAGCAATCGATCCTGAAGAGCATCACTTTAGCAGTTTTTCCTGTTTCGCTTTCGCTCTCTAGCGTAGGCCAAATACCTTTTCCTCTCAAACTTCTAACAGTTAGACGAAATAATGTCAGTTTCTATACTTGCTTTATTTGAACGATCGTTATTTGAAATAGGAGTATTATTTTTATATGATAGTTTGATGCTGTTTTAAATCTAATTGTCATGGCCGCGGTTTCAAAACAAAACGAATTATTTTTTTTCTGTACCTGCTTTTGAAATTGTGTGTGTGTGTGTGTGCGCGCGCGCGCCTATGCAGGAATGTGTATGTGTGATTGTCGAAAATAGGTTTGTTGAAAAAAATAACTTATTAAAATCGGTATGTACCCCTTAGTTTGTGTATATTAAATGCGACCCTAAGTTAGGCAGATTATGTTCCACAAAAAATCAAAACTGTGCATAGAGCGGTTCAGATGGAGATTTGGCACAAAACGTCAAGCCTAGATGTCGTACTGCCTTTTATGATACAGATTCTTTTGATTTGTTCCATTCTGTTTTTCATTTTTTTTTAATTTTTAAGATTGCTGACAACTGTGCCTAGGATCTTTAAATTGTTAACGCAGTGTTTATTTTCAATTTTTTCTTAATTGTGGACGGAATTGGGCTGGTACCATTGTCTTCGATTTTCTATAAAAATTTAACCCTGAGAAAAGGCTAAAGTCTTTCATCATGGAAAGCACTTCTCTGAGTTCAATTGCATATTATTGTATCGTCTGCGTATTTGAGCACTTTCAGGTCGAATGCAAACTTTGGTAAAGGTATACCTTTTACTTTCTTGTCCAGTTGAATGCATATAGCCAGCAGTTCCAGAGGAGTTATAAATAACATATGGGAAATTGAGCCTCTCTGACGGACCCTTCTTTCACTATAAAAAATTCAGATTAGCTTGATCCATTTTTTTTTTTTATGTTCGCTTTGCGATCTGCGAGTATAATGTTGATCCATCGTGTGAAGTTTTCGCCGAAACCGTATAGTTGTAGTGCATGTGCGATAAGGCTTGTTGAGAAGGCGTGAAACGTTTAGAATAATCTATACTCAATGCCAGCGCTCCTGTATTTAAATTGCAGCTGACCCATTCAAAAGCATTTTCTGTCTCTCGCATGCGAGAGATATCGCTGAAGAGAAACGTCTTCCTTTTGTAAAGCCTTTAGATTTTCATTTATGATGTATTGCAAAACATTTGTCAGTTGTAAAAACTATCGCTTTTGAAATTATTTTTTAGTCGGCATTTGTCAGGCAAATAGTCCATCAGTTAGTCAGCAAGTTTTTACGCAGTTATCTTTCCTTGCACACCAGAATAATCTCACCTTGTTTTCATGATAGACATAAATTGCTTTTGGGGCGGCTGTAAATAAAGTCTTCATAAAGGTTTCTTTAATGCCCATCCTAGAGCCATCTGAAAAATTCAACAGGAATGCCATCCGGTCCTGCTGCAGAACCATGTTCTTAGATTTTAAAGCTGTTAAGATTTTTCTCTCGGAGAAGTGTCTTCCATTGGAATCAACGTGTTCTTTATTAAGTTGTACTTTTAAGTATTTCGTTATTTTGTGAAGCATTCAGCTCTTTGTGCAATATCTTTACCCGTTTATTCTTCTTTGTAAAGATTTTCATACCATCTCCCGTCACTTCGCTCCCGTTTTCTTCAGTGATCCAGTGTGCTGTGTTCCCCTCAGCTCGCGATTTTTCAAGGTTAAGAAACAATTTGGAGCTTTTTTTCCTGTCCTCTGTCCATGTAATGTGGGATCTGACCTTTGTGCCTTTGTTTTTACCAAAGTCTAAAAATTTTCAGCGTTTTTAATGTGGTTACTCTATCATTTTGTATGCTTTTGTTGCATGGATCTTTCGCCAGTCTTTTGTTTATCATTTCTAGCTCATTTTGCATTTCTACAAAAGTCATTTGCGTTGTTTGTCCAAAAAAACCGGTCTATATTGTTGCCTTAATACTTTTACTTCTGCTGGTACTAGTTTTCATTATGCTTGGGCATTCAATTTTTTTGTGGTATTGTTCGTCTAGAATATGCTGAATAGTTTGCTTTACCATATTGACATAATAAATCTTGTACTAGACTTGGGCTGTATTTGAAATTTCCATATCTTTTGGCTTTTGGTGTAAAGTGATATGTACGTGCATAATACAGAGTTAAGCTCTGGAAACCAAGCGGTTTAATAAATACATTCAAGAGGCTTTTACATAGCGCTTTACCCTCGAAGATAAAGTCTAGTCTATGGTCAAGCAGGGTTGTGCTGTTATTTGGACCTAATCGTTAGCAGTCCACTAATCAAATAAATTCAAACTGGCGTTTTTATCTCTCCGTAGATGCTAAGGTACCACTTGTCGTTGCTGAGTCGCCAGACGTTGCATTACCCAATATTTCAAGAATATTAGAGCATAAAATTCAGTTAGTAGAAAACTTGAAGAAAAATCATAATGAAATACTTTCATACCTTGTCCAAGCCGTTAGGGGAATTGACAGGATGGTGTGCTACTAAGAAATCGACGTGTGATAGTTTAAAACTAAATTAACAACCGATTTCAAGATGAATCTCGAATGTGTCTTTGTTGAAAGACAATGGTGATAATGATAATGATCTCAACGCCATGAATATTAAATAGCTGTTAAGTTATAATGAAATTGTTCACTACGCACTTTAGCGGTAAGTCATATGGTTTCATTCAGGCAAGTATAGAAGTCATGACTCACTTTATAAAAGATATTATTAGCAATGGTTTTCACTGAATCTGATATATACTTAAAAAAAAAATACTTAGACAAGGAGTAAATGATAGATAAATAAATGGCGATAATTGACGGCTGTTTCGTGCAGACACCATGGAAGACTTTTTGCGGGAGTGTCCAGCAACAAGCAGCGCTTTTTTAAACCAGTAAATTTAGGGTTTGGTTTGATTGCTATAGATTCTTACTTTTAAGAGAACACCAAAAGAATTTTTTTTCATGGTTTTTTAAAGAAACATTTTATATGCGAGGGTTTGTTTTTTTTTTTTCGATATATGTATATAACGAGGATACATTCCAAAGACTCTTTGCATAAAACATGTTAACTTTTTCTCTAGTTGTTTCTTTTATACATGGTGCGTTGCAATATACCTAACTTCACCTATTCCCTGTCCTGACACCCTTTTTCTTATGTATGGGCCATAAAATTTTTTTAGACAAAAAAAATGTAACTTTCGCAAAGCTCTTTCTCCCTAAGTTTGATTTTTTTTAATCAATTATTCTAGCAGAAACAATGTGCTAAAACTATACAAAGCATTCGCCACATTTTCGTTTGCTAATTTAGGCAAAAAGTTGGCTAAGAGTGGACTTAAAATTGAAACCATGAAAAAAAACCCCACAAGAATTCTTATATTTCACGACCTCTTTATTGCTACAACTGTTGGTCATAGAATCAGAAAGTAGAGAGGAAATTCTGTGATAAGGTCTATCTTCTGCAAGGCTTAATCTTCTTCGGGTGGAGGTGTTTGCTTGTAAGGCTCATTTGGAATTATTTTCAAGTCATTGATAACCTTGATAGTAACAAATGAGCAATCACTAGTTACGCCACTGACGTTTCGGCTTGACTCAGAAGATCTTGTCTTTTTGTAGCGCCTGGAGAGAAAGGAAGGTAAGATCTTTTATCTTGCCCCGCTTAAAGTGACAAAAATGTAACACCAATCTGTAGTTTTTGGAGCAATGAAACCAAATTCAAAGATAGATTTTCTTTCACTTATGAGAGACTTGCCACTTTGAATATCAATCGACTTACTGGCAAAACAGGCAGCAAAGATCGCTAAAGTGATCGCAGATATGAGCTTGGGTATATTTGTCACAGTTAATGTGCCTGTCGCCACACTCGCAACCTAAGAGAAAAAATAATATTGTCCATTGTTATGATTTCACATGAAATCTATCAACGCTGTCAAAACTTGAGAAGCGAGAACACCAAACCATATTAAACAAAACAATACATGCTTGTTTCATTTTCATTTTTTTTTATATTTTTTTCAAGAATCAAAACCTATCTGGAGTAAATATATACAAACTTCCCAAAATTCTAGTCAGATTAGGTTATTAATTCTCTATAACTTTTCTCAAAAATCCAAATAATATAAAAATATTCTTTGATTTTTTTTATACTTTTGCTTTTTGTGTGTTTGTGTCCCCATCCCTTATTTCACAGTGCAATAACAATCTGTAATTAGGGTCAACATATTTTAATCTTCAATATTTTGGAAATTCTCTGTTCAGCGCTATCTAGTCATTATTTTTTAACTTTATCTTACTTAGCAACCTTAGCTTTAAAATCAATATGTTCACTTCAATCTTGCGGCCGTCTTCCTTGACAGCATCAAACAATATCAAATTGTGTGCGAATAAGGCGGAGTAAAAGCCAGCGTAGTTTCTTGTGTTGTATTATGCCTATGCTTTCCGATACTATTTTGATTATACTTACTTACATTAGGAAACAGATCAGCTGTCACTGTGAAACTTTTAGAAAATTTCAGAGTAATATAGGCAGAAATTTTTGTGTAATTGACAGTCTGGAATTTAGCTTCTCAGTGCACTCGTGCTGAATAATCCAGAAATCGTCCACCGTCATGTGGATGTCCGTTCTATCTATTCAGCATGTTTTGGATTTCTTATCCGTGTAAAGGATTGGACTTTCAAAAGCAGTTTTTTTGTGATTTCACTATATATCATTAGTAAATGGAAGCTAATTCATTGCGAAAAAGCACACCTGATAGAATAAAAAAACCGACATCATATTTAAACTCAGTGATGCTAAATCTACCACAATTTTTTGTCAAAACTCATGCACACAAAGTACTTTCCCCCAGTGCAAATCAAAGCTATTTAAATTCTATTTCTTGATCCAGTCTCTTTCTTTTGCATTGAAAATACTCAGTATGAACTTTTTTCAAGTCAAAACTCAACTGAATGTCAAGTATATATTAAATGTGGTATAGAGCTACTAGTGTTTGCAAATGGGTAACACAATACGAATACAAAGAAAAAAATTTCCAAACAATAGTTCTTATTCTTTATTCAGATGACCTCAGCAGAGTATTTGATCACTTTTTTATTTTAATTTTAATTCTTTTTTTTTTGCCTGATAAAAATATTAAATGTCAGTCTAGATTATTCATTTCCTAATTTAGCTTGATTTTTATAAATATCTGAAATCATTCTTGAAAAAAGGAGTTGGAAGCTGAAGGGGTTTTGTTTTGTTTTTTTTTTATAGTTTTTTTGTATGCTTCTCAGCTTTGTACATACAATGCTTGATTATTGTAGGGTTCCACCCCCTCCCCTTTCTTTTCTGAAAGATTTGCCATTCCTCCGGGCAAACTGACCTTTTATCCCAGTGTAAATTTTTCCTCAGGTCCCACAGCAATATCGCGCCACGTCTTCATTGTAGCACACAAAGTTTTTATACTTGCGTTTTAACCCAGCACAGTCTCCTTCGTACTCGGAATTGCCTGTCTGATACCGGACTTGTGTCTGATCTCCCCAAATGCAATCCGCTGAAATATTAGAAGATGTAACAAAAGCAATGGTTGTGTGATTAGATTGAGTATTGAAACGCGGAAAACTACGAGAAGATGGGTAAGATTTTTTTTTCATTTTTTTTTTTTAGAAATTAATATTTTTTTTAATTCATTCATTTTTTTTCGGTTGTTGCAAGCTGGTCAGACCCCAGCTAATCTGGTTGGGCATTGCCCACCCTGCCCATATAGACGAGCCGCTGTTGGAAAAAGAACAAAAGATAGTTTGAAAAAAGGAAGGTTATCTTTCATGAATGTCGTCCTCGCCGATGAAGAATTCCTAGAAAGATTAGATCTATGGCCCCAGTTTCGTAATAAGGCTTAAATTAGCAAAGAAATTAGAGAAACAAGCAAGGCTAAGCTTGGTTGAGTGATGGGTGTTTCCGATTATGATGAAACACTTGACAGGAAGGGGGAGATGTAAATTGAGATTCGCAGGAGCTTGTCAGCAGTCAGAGTTTAGAGAGGCCTAATTTGAGTACTCAGCACATTATGCATCACAATCTTCTTATTACCTATCTATAGTGTACATTCATATAACCTTCTCCATCGACCGAGACCTAGCTCAGGTAAACAAGTGAAGGGGGCAAATTACATATCCGTTCCCGAAGACTGTTCCATAATAATCGAAAACTATCATCACCAAACCAAGGCATGTCATGTTCGTTTCTAATTATTAGCCACCAGTTTTTAAGCTCTAAGGTGTTACTTGAAATTTAAGAGCGACGAATTCTATTGAGAGTCCACAACATATTATTGTAAAACATCCTCAAAAGACAATCTGTACAGATAACTAATGTATGTAAACTACATACATTACTTCCTCTAAAAGTGTTCGTGGACTGATTGCACAAATTGCCTTAGGTACTTTCTAATGATTATTGGCGAAGGCATTTTCTGTTGACCAACCCACTGCGCAAACAATAGATTTTATTTGATGGAAAGCCAGTGCTTGCTGCACAGGTTCTTGCGCCGTTTAACCGATTTGTCAATACCAGCTATTTCTACTAGTTTGATCCACCAAGCTATTGTAATTTTGCTTGCACATCTATGTGGCTTTTGCAAACTGATTTATATCTGAAATATTTAAGATCCATGTAGATTCATGACGATTGAAGTACCGATCATTTAATTTCATATCACAGTTTATTTAATCTGATGCATTTTAGTGTATAGAAAATTGATGATTTCGTAATACAAAAAACGCACCTGATTCATAACATTAAGGCCACTAAAAGATCTTCATTCCTTTCACTTGCATCTTGTCGCCATTCGCAGAGAAAATGTCATAAATTTTTCTGATATCTAACATATGGCACTTACAGTTCTTTTGAAACCCTTTACTTTCTTTTTATTGTCTAACGTTTTGTATATTAAAATCTTCAATTACTTGTATAGTCGATGCGCTTGCCTGCGGCTCACGGTAGCTGCAGAAGATTTTTCCGCACCGATAGAATTATTGGCTGATCTATCAGCATCTCTAAAAGCCTAGTTTGATCATTAATGGGCGATGATTTTTCACTTTGTTGTGTATTTTTTTACGTGTCCCAGACACAAGGTCAAAGATTGGAAAAGCTTCAAATTCATATATAGACCAGTGCAGTGACAATGCATTCAATGCAGAAACACTTAGGTCAGTGTTGAATTAAACATATTTGTTTAACTTTTTTTTTATTCCAGAGGCAAAACAACCAATGCCTGGCCGGAACTTATGCAACACTTTCTTAAGTAACTTCCACTGAAGCATCCATTCCCCTTGTTTCTTCATTTGCTTCCATGTTAGGGCATGCCTAAATGTAAATTGCACTGCCTCATATACCTTGTGTTATGCACTAAAGCCGATATTTTTGTTGTTAAGGCATTAAATGTTTTAAGCTTCTGTGACTCCTTTTTTATTAATACAAATTTCAAAGCGTTAAATAAATCCAAAAGTTTTAAATGACGTGTTAATATGATTTTTTTTCACAAACTTTCCAGTACCCCAGGTTGTAACACTATGCTATCCATCTGATAGCGTCACCAACACTGACTAAACTGGCATTACCATGACTTTTTACATTATACGCCGTCACAAAGATCACATTCAGCATTAAAATCTCATGGGTTTTGTTTTTTCAGGTCTGATTGACATTTTTTGACACCCCAATAACCGTGGTTCATTTTAAGGCTATGTTTTCCTTTTTTGTTTTTGGTTTATTTTTATTTATTTTTTTTTTTTTTTTGGCCGCTCTAAATTGTGGATATTCAGGGAAGACTAAGCACTACACCTGAGAAAGTAGCCAAAATTTTTTTTCAGTATGACAAGCAATATCTCGGCCTTTATGGCGTCAACTTTCGGCTTCAGGTCTTCCTTCATTGCCCAAAATTGTAAAGTAACTTCCATTTACGTCCACACTAAAAGTAATGACTGTAACTTACTTCTACCCTCCTCTTTTCGGAAAAGAAACCAATCTTTGCTTTGATTAAGCTAAGTTGGCCCTTTTGTACACATAAAATGTTAAGCATACTGCAATGGGAGCATTTGAATAAACAAAATAGTATTATCCTTATAGTTTGTACAATGATATTTATACTAAAAAAAAGTAAGAAAAAACCAACAAAACTTAACGATCAACAACAGCACTCTCTGTGTCAGGGTGATCTTGGCACGTCCCATCATTGCACCTCTGTCGCAGTAAGAGAAAGAAGCTTAGTAAACGAATGGGCCCGGGCACAGTTTTTAATCCGTTTATTAAGTAGAAGTAAAACCATAATGTCGGTGTTCAAAAATCTTTAGTCATGAATATCCTTTGTATCAATCATGATCCTAATAAGTCTTTGTCCATGTCAGTTTCGATTCTTAATTTCATCTCTCGATATATATATATATATATATATAATATATATATTGTATATTCAGACAGCCGCGCGAAAGAGAGAAATGGCAGAGGAGGAGTAAGGCCAGGCTTATAACATTGGATCTTGTTTCATGTGATATTGCGTTAATTCATAATTTTCATTTTATTTAAAATATCTTCTGTTAGTTTTGTTTATTTCTTGACACCAATAATTACTCTAATTATTCTAATTATGAAAACCCTATATTTTATTCTACAAGCGAAATGAAAGCCCGTAACATCGGAAGTTTTTTTGCTTATAGTTTTCATACACTGCATGCAAAATATGCTCCATTCCGCAGTAATCTTAGGGTTTTCTCTTATCAATGCATTCGTTTGCAGTTTAGCCAATAATGAGGTCCCATCCTCAATTCCTAGTGCCGTTAGCAAGGGTTGAAAAAAACAACCCACGAAGAAACTTCAACCCACCAACATTCATTAATCGATTGTCAAACCTTGAACCATGTCAATATGGACTTTAGAAATTCGGAACTCTTTCCACACATGTTCCTCCTTTCCAAAAACATTCATTAATCTTAATTTAAGAGGAAAATACAATTATAAGAATATTTATAAAAATAAATACATAACACGAAAGCTATCCAAGTGTTTTATACTCATCGGAATGGCTCATCAGTATTTAAACCATAGTTTATTTGTTTTATGTTCTTCAAAGTGAACAGTAATTGCATTTAAACATAAAAATCATCAGAAACAAACAAACAAAACGTTTTGTGTTATTGTATGAAAACAAAATAATTTTTTTTTATCTTAGGCCTTTAAACTTGTTCTCTTGATTGTGTCAGCGCTTCCTTTATTCATTCTTTGACCTATTTCAATAATCACCTTACCTTTATTATTTCTTTGAATATTCTCAGTAATCACCTTTTATACAATACATAAGTCACACTATGAAATAAGACTTTTGTCCTCTCATATGGAAAAAAATGTGTTCATAGTTTGTTGGGTTTTTTTCCAGTCTCAAAATTTAAGATAAACATGAAGCAAGATCAAACACAAGCAGATTAACATACTAGTGCTGTAAAGACCAGCGGTCATTCGAGACATTACGTACGAGTATTGAGATGTCTGAGAAACCAACAGCATCTTATGAATTGACCAGTCTAGAAAAGAAGCAGAGTAATTCCAATAATCTGAGGAAAAATATAAATTCCATTAAAAAAAAAAAAAAAAAAACAATCATCCTCAACCGCAAAGCTGGGACAACTAAAATGAAGACCCAAAAGTATTATTATTTATGAACAAAGTTACCAACACCATGAGAACGTAAAACAGGGAGACAGGAAGAAGACATAAAGAAATAGAGAGACAAAAGAAAGAGTGAGATAGAGAGTGAAACATAGAGAGAAAAAGAGAGAAGGGAAAAAGATAATAGATAGATAGATAGATAGATAGATAGATAGATAGATAGATAGATAGATAGATAGATAGATATAGATAGATAGATAGATAGATAGATAGATAGATAGATAGATAGATAGATAGATAGATAGATAGATAGATAAATAGAGAGAGAGTGAGAGAGAGAGAGAGGGGGGATAAAGAGGTGGACGTTTTGCAGAGAAAGGTGAAAGAAAGAAAAAACAAAAGGAGAAAAAAAGAATGGACATGCAAATAAGGTCAAACAAAGGATAAAAAAAAACAGTCTGTAATGTGACAAAACAAAATTTGGAGAAAATAAGAATATGGCAGCAGCAATGATGTCAAGTTGGAGACGGAGATTCAAAATGAAAATAAGAGTGACAAAGAGAGGAAAAGGAAGAAGAAAAAAAAAGAAAGAGAGAAGGAGAATGGATAAAAGAAATAAAAAGAGAGGGACAATGACAAAGGGAGAGGGAGAAACAAAAGAGAAAAAGACAAAAGAGAGAGAGAGAGAGAGAGAGAGAGAGAGAGAGAGAGAGAGAGATTTAAAGGGAAGGGAGGGCGAGAAAAAGACAGAAAGAGATAGTGTGACAGACGAACCAAGAAGCTGATTGAGAGATGAACCAGGAAAAGCCGAGGGAAAACGATAGAAGAGAAGGGAAACACAGAGATATGAAAAATAGAAAAGAAGAGAAAGGAGAGGCAGACGATAGATCGAGAGGAAAGAAAGGAAGTAAATGGGGAGGGGGAGAATAAAGGAGATAGATAGATAGGTAGATAGATAGAGAGAGAGAGAGAAAGACAGTAGACCGAGAAAAAGGTACTGAGAAGCATGAAAGAATGAAAAAAGGGTAGCGACTTATATAGGTAGGGACTGGATGTAAATGTAAAAATATGTTAGAGAGCTAAAGATAGACCAAAAGAAAAAAAAATCCGGAGATCGAGAGATAAAGAAAGTGAGGGGAGAGAAAGCGAGAAATGACCAAAAGAAAAAAGAAAAAAAGAAAGCAAAAGTTAGAGAGAGCAAGGATACAGACTAAGAGAACAGTGTATGTGTGTGAAAGAGAGACAAAATAAATGAAAGAAGTAAGGGGAAGGAGAGAGAGAGAGAGAGAGAGAGAGAGAGAGAGAGAAAAGATGTAGAATAGGGTAAGAGTATTAAAAGGAATAGGGAGATGTAGAGTGATAGTCTGTTTAGAGGATTAAAAATAGATTGAAGCAGAAAATATGCGGAGATCAAGAGATAAAAAGAGAGGACAAAGTGAGAGAGGGAGGGGCAGTGAGAGAGAAAGAGAAAGAAAGAGAGAGAGAGAGATTCAGACGGGCAGGCAAATAGACATAAGAAAAATAAAAGTTAAAAAGAGAGACTGCAATCATAAACAGAGAGAAGGAATGCTTGTGGGAGATAGACAAAGTGATATAGGGATAGAACGACAGATAAAGACATAGAAAAGAGAAAGAGAGAGAGAGAGAGAGAGAGAGAGAGAGAGAGAGAGAGAGAAAGAAGGAGAGAGAATGAGGAGGAACAAAAGAAAGAAAGTTGTGAATGAGAAAAAATGATGAAACCGAAACAAAGTAAGATGTGAGAGATAGAAGGTTGAGAAGAGGAAGGAGGTGAGAGCAGGGAGACAATGAGCAGTGGGAGAAACACGCTAGGTGAGCAGGATAACGAGAGGAGGAGAAACAAGAGGAGGAGAGGGAAGAGGGAGGGAAAGATGGAAGAGGAGGAATAAAAATGCAGGAAGAGATCTGAAGGGGTGTCAAAAGAAAGGGAGGACGAGAGAAGAGCAGTGAAAGAGAGAGAGAGAGAAGAGAGACTGAAAAGGAAAGGATGAGCAGGAAAAAAAGAATCCTGAAGATTTTGGAGGAGAAGAGTTAAGAATGATAAAATTCATATATGCTTGTAATCTCAATGCACATCATCTCTCTTAGAGAGGCAGGAGGGAGAGGGGGGGAAAGGGAAAAAAAGGCGGGGAGTGGGATTTATGAAAACTTACGACTCTGATATTTGCCACTTAAGAGTAAAAATTGATGCATATCTACTTTTGGGATAATTCTCGCCCTTTTTCAACGGATATCAAGTTAGTTACTTAAAAACATCTGTAACACTTGGTCATGATAAATACGCAATATGAGTTTCTCAATCCATGTATTTGTAAATTCATCCTCTTTTAAAGCAAATATTAAAATCTTGCGATGAAAATGAATCTTGTGTTTGTCTTGTGTCTGAACTCATGCACGCAAAAAAAAAAATCAGTACCGATCCAATGGGATGATTTCAGTTTAAATGTTTAGAATTTTCCCTGACTGGAAGCTGTTAAATTTAAAAACTATCAGCTAATTCCTTTTGAATAAAGATATTCCAATTCTTTTCAAAACGTCACAAATTTTTACTCGTAGCAAACTGTCGTCACGGGCAGAGGTTTAAATGTTCAATCGTGATGCGTGGAAACCTTCAAGAGCACAAACTTTTTCGTATCGATCGAGTATACTATACTCACAACTTTTCAGCTAAGATATGCGTATCTCAATCGAGCCAAAAACTCATTCATACCATGCCACGATCAAAAGGTATCAAGCAAGACCTGGCAGCAAAACTGAGTATTTGATTGATTTATTATTAGTATACCCAGTCCACCATTTATCTGTGATCACAGGGTTTTATCTCTTCACTCATTTCCCCCACAGGCCAGTATCAGATGCAAATTAAAACAGAGGTAAAAATCTATTAAAAATCTAACATATGAAGAAAAGCTTTAAAAGGAATGTGTACAAAGCCTCAGATATTCCTATAGATACCAAGTTCCTTTTTTAAGCAACCCACTATGGGAGAGGGATTGACCTCTCAGGAAAAACTGTACATGTCAGTAACATTGTACTCTTTACCTATGGTGACTTGAAAGGCTGGGCATTCAATTAAAATAGGCCGGGCAGCGTCTAGGCTGTCGCAAGCATAGCGAAAAGGCTGTCCCTTTTTTAAAAGGCAGATCTAGGTGAGCCATGTATAGCTCACGTATCACCACCTCCCGTTTTCTGCTTGCTCCTTCACCTCTTTTGCTGAGGCCTTTTCTCAAGTTGGAGAGTACTTCATGGTGCTTGTAAGCTTTTCTTGCCAAATGGCGTGAATATAATATGCGTTTCCTTTGGATTAAAGATCGGACCAACGAATGAGTTTTTGCGACGATAATGGGCTGCTTGGAGCCGCTTTTGCAAATTTGTCCATATTCTCATTCCCAAGGCTGCTTACACGAGCAGGAATTCAGGTAAAACAGACATAGAAATAGGTTGGAGGTTTTCTGATTATATTGAACAGACGCCGCCTGATATTTTTAGCTTTGAAATTTTTGTTTTGAATAGCCTGCAAGGCTGGCAGAGAGGAACCCTTGAATCTACTGGCGCTAGAGCTATTCAATAGTGGAGAGCAGGAGGCAGTTGAAGTAACAATCGTGTACAGAGCAATATGATGCTTTGTCGTTTGCTTCCCATTCGACAACTCCGGCCTGAGGCAATACAGCTTTGTGATTTTAAAGTTTTTAACCACTTAAAGCAACTGCTGCATAAGCCAGTGACTTTTGGACTGGAGAAAAGGGGTTATACCTTTTGATATCAGGGAGAATTTACAACCAGGTTGCCACCAGCGTGAGAGAAGAAAGATCCTATTGCGTGTGACACAGAAAACAGAAAATAGCATTTAAAGAATAGGATGATAAGAAAAGTGTTCCATTTTGAACTTCTTCCATAAAAGATAAGCGATTTGATACTTAGTGCACATCTATTTTAAAGCAGGTTGTAGCTCAAGGATTGAAATATGACTATGCTTTCTCTTCGCCTACTTATTTTGCTCTGAAATGTGTGTCATACTGAGCCCTGACTACTGCCTTGGCGATATCAAGTTTTGATGGCTTCTTTCGAACCAGTCACTGTTAGAGTCACACTCTCTCTCTCTCGCTCTCTCTCTTTCTCTTCCTCTCTTCCTCTCTCTCTCTCTCTCTCTCTCTCTCTCTCTCTCTCTCTCTCTGTCTTACTCGCTGAATGAAACCCCCTCGAATGATTGAATAAGATTTATGAGTTCTAGTTGAGCACATAGGTAAAGAAAGAAACCA
>BLXT01007613.1:1139804-1150558 GCA_019648995.1 Plakobranchus ocellatus | reverse complement strand
TACTACTACTACTACTACTACTGCTACTACTACTACAACTAATATTTTTACCATAAACAGGATAACACAGAAGATACTCACATCAGCTTGAATAATGCCTCTGTTCAGCATCATGTCACCTTCAAAGAAGGGTGTGTATATGGTATTATACAGTGGCCTCTTGCTCAGAAGCATTAAGCCTGGTGGATTCAAGCGCAAGTCTGCGCCACTTATCTGGTAACACCTGGAGACAGAACAAATGCAAGAGAGTGAGAGAATATAAGACTGCAGATGAAATTTTTTATGCCGCAAAGATCCACGATCTATAGCAATTATTATGATAATGAAGTTATGGCGGGCTTTTGGCTTTTGTTAATTTACTATTACACAGACGAGAAGCAAGCTAGCGCTGGTGCCCATTGACAAAGACATAAAAATGGCAGCTATCCGAGTAATTTAAAACCGAAGTTGCAAGTCCCATTGGTAACTCTATGATAGTAGCATAGATATAGTGAGGCAATGTATATAATGCACCTTAATTGCATAAGTCTTCGTAAGAGTTTGCAATGGAGCTTTTATAATGAGGTTCGAGAAATATTAACTTCAGTGTGTCTAAACCAATTAAACAAGAAGTTATCGTTCGATATCTTTAAAGAAAATCTCAGGTAATGAACATTGTCCTTGAAAAAGTGAGGCTTGAGCATGTTTGACCGGGTTGAATAAATTCAGTTCTTCCCTGACAGTTATATCTAAGGCTGAGGATCAGCCGATGATCAGGTAGGGTGCACAGTTAGGCCAGTTATCTTCACCCCTTACCTATCAGTTATATCGGCTGAGGATCAGCCGATGATCAGGCAGGATACACAGTTAGGCCAGTTATCTTCACTCCTTAGCTGTCAGTTATATCTAAGGCTGAGGATCAGCCGATGATCAGGCAGGATACACAGTTAGGCCTGCTATCTGCACTCCTTACCTGTCAGTTATATCTAAGGCTGAGGATCAGCCGATGATCAGGCAAGACACACAATTAGACCAGCTATGTTCACTCTTTTCCTGTCATTTATATCTAAGACTGAGGATCAGCCGATGATCAGTCAGGATACACAGTAAGGCCAGATATCTTCACTCCTTACCTGTCAGTTATATCTAAGACTGAGGATCAGCCGATGATCAGGCAGGACACACAATTAAATCAGTTATCTGCACTCCCTACCTGTCAGTTATATCTAAGACTGAGGATCAGCCGATGATCAGGCAGGACACACAATTACACCAGCTATCTTCACTCCTTACCTGTCAGCTATATCTAAGACTGAGGATCAGCCGATGATCAGGCAGGACACACAATTAGGCCAGCTATCTTCACTCCTTACCTGTCAATTATATCTAAGGCTGAGGATCAGCCGATGATCAGGCAGAATACACAGTTAGGCCAGTTATCTTCACTCCTTACCTCTCAGTTATATCTAAGGCTGAGGATTAGCCGATGATCAGGCAGGATACACAGTTAGGCCAGTTATCTTCACTCCTTACCTGTCAATTATATCTAAGGCTGAGGATCAGCCGGTGATCAGGCAGGATACACAGTTAGGCCAGTTATCTTCACTCCTTACCTGTCAGTCATATCTAAGGCTGAGGATCAGCCGATGATCAGGCAGGATATACAGTTAGGCCTGCTATCTGCACTCCTTACCTCTCAGTTATATCTAAGGCTGAGGATCAGCCGATGATCAGGCAGGACACACAATTAGACCAGCTTTTTCACTCCTTACCTGTTAGTTATATCTAAGACTGAGGATCAGCCGATGATCAGTCAGGATACACAGTTAGGCCAGATATCTAGGTAGGATACATAATTTGGCCAGATAGGTACGGTCTTTACCTGTCAGTTATATCTAAGACTGAGAATAAGCCAATGATCAGACAGGATACGCAGTTTGGCGCTACAGTTTTTTTCTCTTTTCTGTGACAAATTTTATGAATTCGATGTGTATTAAGTGTAGATATAGATCTAAAACGGCTGATCTTTTGATCTAGCCTTGTTCACTTGTAGTATTCCATCACACTCTAAATGGGCCTCAGCTAGGCCCATGTTTTAACAGTGCAAATATTATTTCTACCTTCGTTTTTTTTTTTTTTTTTTGGATCTAGGGATTTCCAGAAGGTTTCGGAGATGTAAAAGCATTATTCACATGAAATTGTAGGCAGCAAATTTGAAACCAGATAAGTTTGGGATCTTTAGGCCTTCATAAAACGATACAGCCTATTTAAAATCAAAAACCCTTATGTATTAGGGAGGGATTAAATGAGAATATTTAATGGATTAGTTTAGCTGGCCTTCTTTATATCAGATGGTAACTTCTAATATTTATTTTTCTGGCATGAATTGCTTACGTCATAATGAGATAATTAGCCTTGATATTACATAACTAGTAATTTTGGGAAGCTGAAGGCGGTTAGTATAAGAAATTAAGAGGTTGTTCGAGGATCGCCGAGAGATAGACCACCGATGGTAGTGAACTTTTAAATCTTTACAATTTTGGAAAGATAACTTGTTGTTCTAATATGGCTCTTTATTGAAATAAAACTTTCGTTGAATTTCGATAAGACGTTCGATAAGTGATTTCTCTTCTTTAATCTTTTTAGAAGAATTACTTGTTACAAGCGATGTCCAGCTAGATCTATAACTGAATAGCACAAAGTCATTTGTGACACTTACCTGTCATAGATATCAGAGACTCCAGATGAGCTTAAGATCATGCAAGATAAACAGTCTGCACCGATTGATTGGCGTTGCAAAACCTTCGAGCAGTTCCTCGCTAGGCAACTCACGCCTTCTGCTGACGACCGGGAAAATTCGTCCCAACAATCTGGGAAGAAGAAGATAGGCCCTTAGAAAAAAAAAAAACCAAGACGTCTGTTTTTTTTAATTTCCACATCCAGATTAATTATTCGCGTTCTACATGTCTATTGCCTTCCCGCTACCAACTCGGTTAAGCCTGGATTTTGCTCCAAATCCCGTTAGTAAAACCAAATTGAATCGAGGTATTCAGAGTAACTCGAACGGCTTAGCTTTAAATACGAGGGCAAGCTGATAATTAAGTTCCGTTTGCTATTAACTCAGTCGATTTTCGTCATATCGACCTAAAATTTCATACATATACTCTCGCAGCATTTTTCTAGGCTTAACTAGAACAACAAGTTTGTATAACGTCATTTGTACTCATAATGCAGTGACGCGCAACACGTGATGGGGTAGCCATGTTTATGAGACAATGTCGACGTCCAACGACCTTCTCATCAAACAGCGCTCTGTTATAAGGTTTTTGGCAGCTGAGGGAGTTTCTGCTGCAAAAATCCATGCAAGAATGAAGACAGTTTATGGTGAAATGTGCATTTCAGACTGTGCAGTTTGCAAATGGGTGAAAATTTTTAAAGGGGAAGACCCCAGAGAGACAATTCTGCGTGATCGAAAGCGTTCGGGTAGGCCCTTTCCGTATCGGTCACGGCTCATCGGGAGAAAGTTGACTGCATGATTAGAGCAAATCGAAGGGTCAAACAAAAGGAAATTGCCAATGCAGTAGGCATTTCGAAAGAACGAGTGCACCATATCGTCACAACTGTACTGGGTTACCGAAAAGTCTCTGCCCGTTGGGTCCCAAGACAGCTCACCGTAGAGATGAAAGCGCAGAGAAAGGACGTGTACTCAACTATTAGAGCTTTCAACTGTCTTCATTCTTGCATGAATATTTGCAGCAGAACATCCCTCAGCTGCCAAAAACTCTATAACAGAGCGCTGTTTGATGAGAAGGTCATTGGACGACGACATTGTCCCATAAACATGGCTACCCCATCACATGTTGCACGTCACTGCATTATGAGTATAAAAGACGTCACACAAACTTATTATTCTAGTTAAGCCTAGAAAAATGGTTCGAGAGTATATGTATGAAATTTTAGGTCGATGTGACGAAAATCGACTGAGTTATTAGCAAACGGAACTTAATTATCAGCCTGCCCTCGTATATTATTGCTTAGTTCTTTTCTCTTGACAATCAGGGATCAAGAAACTGACTCGGGGGAACGCAAATTTTCAGGGTCTAAGAAACTTGAGAAGCTGAAGAATTCACTTTTCATTATTTCACTTGCTTCATGGTCGCAGCAATGTTCGCATCTTGCACGTTTTAGTTATTTAACTAGCAAATTGAATGGTTTGATGGGCCAAAAAAAAATGAGATAACACAATAAAAAAAGGAATAAAAATTCAGGATAAGGACAATAAGCATGGTGTACCATTTTAATTTTTCTCAGAAAACTGAACAGTTACATACTTATGAACATTGTGTCTTTCTCACATTGTTTGAATTGGAAGCACATGAACTTTTTGGCTCTTTAATTGATTTTGAAATTTTGAGCTTGAGTAAATTATATCGAAACTTGCATTTAGATCCTAACATACGATTCTTTGTCGATATGAATAATCTAGATCTTAAGTTCTCAATTATAAATAATTAAATCCTTAATATTTTGCAAAATTTCCAGAACAAGACTAGATTAGCTTGGAAGTCTTCGGTTTTTTTCAATTATGTGTTACGACGTGTTGATCATTGACTCAGCAGAGTCACCATTTGTTTTTAAAACTTCACAAGTTATCTTTGCGTTAAGGACATCGTAAATAGAATTGAACACTATTTGTTTACAATCTGTCCACCTTAACGAAATAATTATGCAGACTTTGTGTTATACAAGTTAGAACTATTTTTATTTTTAATTTGTATCAGAAAAACAAGAGCTAAGTATCCGCTTTGTTAATGGTCAATAAAGCATGGTTTAGCTCCGCTGCAGGTCTAGGTCTACATTATCTATTTCTGAGCCACAAATCCAGACTCCTTTAAATATATGTATCGAGTTATTGGCATTCGAAAAAATTTTCTTCTGCGTCATCGCGACCATTCACCATCATCGTCATAGCAGGTTCGGAGGTCAAACAAGATTCCCACAGCGAGGTTCAAAACTGATTTCAAGGCGGCTGCACTGCCGCAACTGCTCCCACAGTCTCTAGAAAGTGGTAATAATTAAAACTAAAATCTACTAGCGACATTTTTTCCCCAATTTTATTTTTAGTAAGCTTGCAGTATTTGGGAAATTCAGGAAAAGAGCGGTAAATCTGCTGCGGAAAGAATAAAAATTTTCTATGACTTTTCTTTTACCCAAAGAACTATGAGGGGCCAATTAAAACGGCGAATATGTCCGATTGCCCGTTTTGTTTTGTTAGGGAAAACAAGATATTCACTTCCGGGTTTAAGTATTAACATTCATAGTTTAATTGTATGTTGGCAATTCTAGAGTTAATACGAAAGTATCTCCATCTCCCGAAGCCATTATTTAAATACGATCACACTCATGTATAGACTTGCCTCGTCTTTGAATACAAGGTACAATGTGCACAAACATAGCAATGATGTCGGACATACTGCAGGCTGAATATGCAAACTGGAGGTAAAAAAAAAACAGGCATGCGAGTTTGCAAAGAATGCACACAAATATAGGATTTCTTTTCGAGTTATTCATATAAATCGTCACCAATGTCTCAGAAATGGTACCATCAATAAACATACATGTGTTTGTGGAAATATATACGTGAGATAGTTGGTCATTTTCTGTTGAAAGTGGCTTTCATTAAGGATATCCATAGCTCTAGCAGAAAAAGGGAGAAGAACATGAAACAGGTGAACAAACATACAAGTAGACTAATAGACAGAAAGAGAGACAGGCAAAGATAAAGATAGGCAGATGAGATGGTAAGAGAATCAGAGCTTGACGTGAACAAAGACCGGATGAAAGAAAAACATGCAAAGAAAGTCGTAACACTAAATTAGTCTCAATAGTAAATGGAAAGGTATGATAATCTTAATGCTGTTTTAATGCCTAATTATGGATAGAGAAATTAATCTGACAAATGAGCGATGGACAGACAGAAAGGAAGATAGAGAGACAAAGAGAAAATGGGAGTACTAGACAGAGAAAAATGCAAAGATAAACCCATTAAGAGAAAGAAGAGGGTTAGACAGAAAGAGCGGAAGAGAAGATGGTGGAGAGAGGGAGGGGACATAGAAAGAGAAATAAAAAAGGGAAGTTTTACAGAGAAAGACAGGTAGGGGGAAGTTGAAAAAGACAGACAGAAGAGTCAGAGAGAGACACGCAGAGACAAAGACTGACAGATTGATATAATTGTTATAAGCAGAGGTAAATTCATAGATTTATTGATAGATAGATAGATAGATAGATAGATAGATAGATAGATAGATAGATAGATAGATAGATAGATAGATAGATAGATAGATAGAAATACGCATATAGAAATCTGATAGATGGACAGATAAATGATTGATAAATAGAGAAAATTTGATTTAAAACAAAGGAGGCTCGTCTCAATGGGCAGGGTGGGCAACGCCCAATCAGATTGGCTGGGGCCTGACCAGCCTGCAACGACTAAAATAAATTAATTTTTAAAAATATTAATTACTAAAAAAAATTAGTGAGAGAAATAATTGTGAACGATCCGCTCTCCAACATTGATAGTATAGACAACGAGTTGGATGGGCGTGCTCAACTACTACAGTAGTATAGACCTTTCGCAGGCCTGCTACTAAAGGGCCATTAGCATATGTAGGTCAGATTGAACACTGGTCTATCCCAGCATGCCTCACTCTCAACGTCCCGTTGACAATACACCTTTCGCAAGGCTACATAACTTTACACACCTCTAGACAAGACCTATTGCTGAACTCTGGGTCTAGACTCTACATCAAGAAATCTTTTATCTAATTTAAATCAGAATTTTAATCTATTCCAGAATTTGATTTATAGGCCTACTAGATAAAAAATTTGATGTAGATCTACATCTAGATTTCTTCCGTCATGATTACAAACAAGGGATTAAAACCTCGCCCTCCATCTCCCTATGAGATTTCAATCCAAAATTCCACACCATTGTGTGCTATTTTAACTATGTGTGTATATTCGGTACCAGATTTGATGGAAAAATAGAGCTAATTTGTTTGAAAAACATTTAAAGACGCCTCTACTCGTTCTTAAAATTTAGATCTAGATGTAGCCTTATATCTAGTTACTGATGTGGATTTTTTATCAGATCACGCTTAGCCTAGTCTAGCCAAGCTGAGCGCTGACTGCTGAAGCTTGGACTGCAAAGCATAACAGTCATGGCTCCTGTGGTTTTCAACTGCCTCTTAGTGGGTTCAGTTAGGAGCATAAAATATACCACTTAGATAAAGAAGTAGTGACTATTTTTTTTTTGCAAAAATAGCTTCAAGATATATTTGAATAGATATTCAGGACCAAACAAATGTTTTTCTTCGATTAAAATAAAGAAAAATATGCCTTTTTCAGGTCTACGTTAATCTGGTTTTACTAGCGTAGTATCAGAGCTAGCGGGAGGCTGAGATGTAAACAACGCTAGTCAATTTGCACACGGCACTGAGCGAATTCCCTGTGCTAGCGGTCTCTGATAAAATAAAGGCCCTTGAAAAGATCTGCGAACCTCTATAGTGTGACTGAAGGACGCGGCCGTCGGCAGCTGGCTTACCGTAGCTGTAGCTCGCCCAACCAAGTTCCTTTGCAACGACCTGTAATTAACAAGCATAAATCGAGAGGTAAAGCTAGGCCGTTTCAAGGAAAGCACTGACTTGTCCTATACATTAGACAAGAAGGCAGGGCAGGTCCACACACCCATACATTCGCTTTCTCGCCCCATCGTCTGTGTACGGGGAATCCTCGTGACGTAATCACTTTGCGACTCGTTTTTGGTGGTGCGATGAGGGGCTTGCCCTGTGCCTGTGAGGGCTGTGACATTGACATGTTTATGATCAGAAAGTTCATGACTGGAAGAATGCCACTTTCTTTAGAACCTAATTTGAGGATTAGATTTACAAATTTGGAATGACAGCTTTTTCTCAGTTAGATAACAATATAAAACTATTGTGTGGACTCAGAATTTCAGTGTCTTTGAAGAGAGTTTAGTGGCCTATGTTAATTTCTCGTGCGAGAATATCATCAAAGCTACTGATTTCCATTCTATTTTAAGGTTTGTCATTTGTGTTGATTTTGATGATTATTTCTAAAAGTAGGCCAAAGTGATTTCAAAAGGCTCCTGATCGATCGAGCGCAACATCAACCTACAGAACTTGCAAAATTTGTGGTAATGAACACAGTAGACAATATTTTGCGGCATTCCTTTTGCGAAAGGAGCCTAGGAGAATTGTTAGAAACTATGAGACTTGGACCTGAACCCCACCTGGGAATCTATCCCTGGACCGTGCTGGGGGCCTACCTAGCCCCCAGACCCCCTGCCAATTGGGAGTATGCCCAACCAATGCTTACACCGACGAGCCGCCGTTGCAAGAGGATGAGAAAGGTGGAGGAAACTGACCAGATGCCAGCTGCTGTCATCCTCTAGCTTGTTCCTGCCTGTGTGTATAGGACTGTAGTGGTGAGGGTATATCGAGCTTAGGTTATTAATCACGTTACGCATGTCGTCTTCAAACCTGGTAAACAAACCTAAATGTTTTATTATAAGCATGGAGACAGTATTGTAAATGATACTTGAGACTTTGTAATATATGGAATGAGACTCAATTTCTTCTTCGCATAAATAGAAAGGTTGTAACGTGACGCATGTTTGCTCACCTTGAAACTAAGGACAGTCAGAATTTCCCGATTGAGGACTGGCTGTGCCGTGAAACATAACCTTGGGTTTTAATACAAGTTTAGTTCACATTGCGATTAAAAAATATCAAGCTACATGTAATAAAAAATTCCTGTTATTTGTGGAAATGAAATATATGTAATTTATAAATTGTGAGTAGATAAGTGATAGAAGCAGATCTGGACGGTGTGAGAGCTTTGAGAATGCCCGAGTAAAACAATGGATAGCAGAACAAGATGTCTGCTGGCTCATTCAAATCTGATTACTGACAGTCTCGTTGTGAATATTCAAGTTTATTCATTCATTCATGAATATTACAGCCGCTAAAGAATAATGAATAATTTAAGGCTGAATATTGAATATACCTTGAATAAATATACGTTTTTTAATTGTATTTTAAGAATAAAATATTTAGAATAGCTTCCATTGTAACGTAGAACCCCATTCAGGCGACTGCATGCAGGAAAAATGTTCTTTATTCGAGTAACAAACAGCCAAGCAAAATGTACTTAAAAATCAATGAAGTTGTTTGTGTCACTCATACTGGGAGGAAAGGAATAGAATCAGAACGAACAAAGTAGTGGTCAAAACCTCAGTCAAAAAGGACGCGTGATAATCGACGAAATCACTCTCGAAGAGGGCTTTAAGTGAATTCAGAAAACATTTCAGCAACCTCAATATGTACAATGGAGAATGTGGGAAAGCACAGTTTAAAAATCCCTTAGATGATATGAGATATTGCACATGCGCTATTAACAGACAGCTTCCTCATCCGAGCTGTTTGCGATCTTCTGCCCTCAAGTGCGAATTTGATGGCCTGGGGGATGAAAGATAATTCCTCTATACCCACTGTGTCAAGACAAGCAAACTACATAATACGCCCTCAGTCACTGAAAGGTGGCGGTAGAACAGAATGTGACAAGATTTTGCTATAACAATATGTCTAATCGGAGGCATGAGTGATAGTATTTATATCAAAAGGTGGAACTAAATCCTGGTGCGGAAAAGCATCTAGGGTGGATGCCCAGAGGAAAAGGATGTGACGACTGGAAAATATCAGCTGATCTCTCCGTATGGAACAATCAGTTTAATGTTATCCAAAACAGATAATGGCCGAAACTATATTACCACACGAGAGCAAAGGCCAAGAGGCAAACACAAAAAAAATAAGAAAAATAGAGGGACTTGAGTAAGGAGCTGGAAAAGGCACAATACTAATCTGAAGTCTTGCCTGAAGAGGTCGGGGCGAAGAGATTTATTGGAATATCAGCTTACAACTTTCAAACTCTCTATCAAAGACTAAATGTAAACGCAAGCTCTTATAGAGATAACTGCGAGTGTAAAAATAGCTCAGGTGAAAATAACTAGACTTTATCCAAGTATCGGAAAGTTCTAGTTACAATGGCTAAAAGCGCTCGGTAAAAAAATCGCCACAGTTCGGTGAATAAACAGTTTCGGGTTCAATACCCAAAGCTTGGGCTCAGGGAGAAAGGCAGCACGGGGAAAACCTGGAGTCATGAACATTGTTGCCCCCTTAGAGTGTCATAAGTTCAGGGCCGAAACTCTTGGCAAAAGGGTTATCCCCTCTCTCTCTCTCTCTCTCTCTCTCTCTCTCTCTCTCTCTCTCTCTCTCTCTCTCTCTCTCTCTCTGTGCTGATATGCTCCCTATTACCCTGAGGAAACTACAAAAACATCTTCGATAATATATTTATACTTAAATAGTTTAAGTCTTCTGTGTCAGTCAAGGCTTTAGCCCTTTTCTCCTTTACCTCATCATTTTAATTTTCCTAGGCAGTAAAAAAAAAATGCAACAATCATACGTTAACCTGCTCAAACAGAGCGGTACACAAGACAGTGTGTTTATATCTTGTTTCGTTCAAAGGCTTCTTCAGTATCAAGTGTTGGGTTGTGATTCATACTTTTTTTTTCATTTATGAATGAATGAAAATTCAACGCATTTATTCATAGATCATTGAATAATTAATGAATAAAAGAAAAAATTTTTCACTGGCCTGAATATTCATCGCAAAATTAATTTTTTTTTTTTTTT
>BLXT01007613.1:1079216-1090728 GCA_019648995.1 Plakobranchus ocellatus | reverse complement strand
TTCTCTGCATCATTAGATCGATTGTAACAAACAAGATTTTTTTATGTAATGTTATCAAGACGGAAGGTAGGCTTTAACAGAAACAAACAGGAGCTAGTGTGCATTAATATTATGGGCTATCGCATTTCTGAAATTAATGTAATTAATCTTTCAGAAATGTCTTGTAAATAGAAGAATACTTATAAGATATGTCTAGAGAGAAATAAAAAAAAAAAAAGACCCGATTATCGGGAATTAAATTATTATCAAAAATATCTTCCCCAGTAGCTGAAATGTCGAATTAGGTACAGCTTATAGTGGGAAGGGCATATACAATGACTTTTTTTTTTCTTTTTTCGAGTGTTCCCCCCGAAAGTGTTTTGATTTTAATGAAAAATAAGGGATTTAGATTTAAGATGTTTGGGAAAAGCCAGTCCACAACAAGGTGGTCTCAGGTTTTTAGGCCCTCCGTCAGGCCAGGGCGCCGGTGAATGGGCTCGGATCTTCAGATCTCAGAGCAGATTCGCTATCCACTGTGCCACCAGCGACCCGAAATATTAGAGACCAATGCTGTCAAAAGCACTAACAAGCAATATACAAAACAACAACTGAGGACCGTGAAGATCATAGTGCTGTACTTTTTGTTTCCAGCTAGCCAAATCCGTTGCTGGGTTTAGTCATTTCCCTTTGGAAATCCTGTGGAAAAAAAAAAATTACGCACCAAACTTTTTGCCGTAATTAGCGACAATTGAACGATCTGAGCTGCACTAAGAGATAACCATGGCCATTTAAATTGGCTTTCACTATTACAGCCATCGTTAGCATTATTATTGAGTTGAAAGGCTAAGCTACATTAAAAGAACAACAAGAAAATAAAGTTGTTCATTTAACCACGCAAAGTGAAAAAAAAAGAAAGAAAGAAAGAAACGAAGAGTTGTTTGTGCCATATAGACCTCTGGCCCCGTCACTATTTAATTATTTCAGGTTTTCTGGCCCTCGTTGGGCTGGCGCCGGTGGCAGAATGTTTTTGCAAATTTGTTGGTGGGAGAAAGTTGTTTGTTAGCTAAACACTATGGCCTCCCATCATGGTGGATCAGATGATGATGATGGTGATGGTGGTGGTAGTGGTGCTGGTGATAAGGATAGTGATGGTGATGGTAGTAGTGGTAATGGTGATGACTGATGGTAATAGTTGTGGTGATGGTGATGGCAGTGGTAGTATCGATGTTGTTGTTGATTTTTGGAGACGATGATGATGTTAAAAAGTAGACTATTCATTCATTTTTTGCAAACGTTAAAAAGATCAAATAATAGTAACAATAACGGCAGCAACAACATACATACAAGACAACTACAAAAATTGCTGCTGCTCTCGCTTTTGTCAGGCCATACTTTAAAAAAAAAAAAGAAGAAGAAGAAAAAAAACATAAGCAAAGAGAGATAGCAACCAACCAAACCAAAAAAAACCTAATAGATCTGTCAGCACTATAAGAGCTCAAAACCAAGAATAGAAATGCCTCTGAAACTCCATGAAGATGAAAAATTAAAGGCATTGGGCATAAGAAAACACTACCTAAGACTTTTTTTTTTTGTTGTTATTCACGGAAAAAAATCCTTTCTCTCCTCATTTGCTCGCTTTCTGAAGCTAGACAATAAATTTCTTACTGTAACAAAAACTGATTTACAGCAAAACATTTGCCTCCGCAGGGGATCGAACCCTGGATCTTCGGTTTACGAGACCGACGCCTTACCACTTGGCCACAGAGGCTGATGGAAGAGCGGGAACTCTATAACAATATAAACAATATAAAGATTTTCCCACTCAAAGTAACTGAAAATTGGTCTAAGATGGGTTTAGCGTGACAATATCGCTTCTTTGGATTGTTTACAAGCGCCTTAGGGAAACAAAGTCTCAAAAGTTTTTTTATGTAAAGAGAATACATGCTTGTTCAAGCGTCGCTCTAGAACATTCTATTTTTGGCACTATGATTCAGGTGGGATGCATCCTTATAAGGCAACGGGGTAAATCCTGACGTTCAAATCTTAGTTCGGTTTTATTACAATTATATTATTTACTAGAAGCTGGGCTTTCTTGTTTAATCCATAGAAATGTTAACCAGCATATGATTTAAAGGTAATGTTAAATGGTTTAATGTGAGATTTTTACCGAAAAGTATGATTAAATTAAAATATCTGAACATTTCCCTCTCAGGTAAAAAAGATGAATTTTGAATAGCTTCCAAGCTAAGAACTCTTTTGTATGATGAAAGATACCTTAAGTATCTCTGTATCACTATTTCCGGGTAGGTTTGTTTTCACTTTGCGACAGACTATCTCTCATGTACGCTGCGTTCTCCCACAAAGATTAGCTACCTAGATTCTAGATAAATATATGTAGATTAAATTTCGATCTAAAGATTAAGGAGCTAGGAAAAAAAATCTTGAAGTCACTAGTCACAATTTCAAGTACTGTCTTCTATTTTTTAGACATATTTTTTAAATTGACGTGAGAGGTACAATGGGTGAACCTAATGATTTAAAAGAGAAAGGAAATGAGTACTTCAAGTCCGGAGATTACGACAGAGCCCTGTCGTGCTACGCAAAAGCCTTGGAAAGTGGATCAATGAAAAATTTAGAAAAGGCTGTTGTTTACAAGAACAGAGCTGCATGCCATCTTAAAGTGGGTGATCATATATCTGCTGTGGCTGATGCTACTCAGTGTAAGTGTGGGGTTTAGACCGAATTTTAACCGCAGTTGAAGAACCCTTAAGAAGACTCGAAGAATAGAGGAAGATTTCCACTTATGCACACATGGTGATATTCTGATAATTATGAAATGAAGGCGATTGACTGTAATTAATTTTCAACACGATTTTAAAAATTTAGCAGTAATTAGATCTAGATCTATAGATCTAGTATTACAACAATCAATAATTTAACTTCATCCAAAAACAAATATTTAATCTAATTTTTTAAAATATTTGAAAAAAAAAAAGATTACCATCGTGGAAAATGACAGCCAAGTTTTAGTTCATCAGGTCTGTTTCAGCAGTTCATTAGAAATAAAACATAAGTGATCTCAAGAAATTTTATTTTTACGTCACTAACAATAATGTGACAGGTTGTACTTTCAGTTAGTAGGTAGAGAAAAGAAATGTATAGACTCTAGGTCTATATCTAAAGATGTTGAATGATTTACAAATTTGTCATGTCATGGAAAATAATTTATTTGTAATCAAGGTTTTTATTTAAAAATTCACTATAGCTCATTAATCATTGATTTGCATTTAACATGGAATCAAAACTGTCGGACTCAAATGAAATTTCTCAAAATCAGACCAAAGGAGTTTGAAGTCATTATTTACGAAATTTCTAATCCCTGAAATATCTCTCTGAAAGCTTTGCAATGGTGAAGACTGAAGGGGAGGGCTATGTTATATTCATTCTGAGTCAAGATGAGACTTTTTATTTACGGGGGGCTGAAGAAAGCACTTTAATGAGGAAGAAAAAAAAAACAAACTTAAAATTCACTAACATTCTCAAATACTTGATATACAATAAATGTGACTTGCCAATGCCAAGTTCACCAGCAAAACTATACACAGGCATATATATAAACATGTACTTGTCTTGTGATGTTGCATTCATGTAGTCTAAATTTAAAGTGAATTCATTTTTATTTATATTATGCTTATATCTATAAAGTACTTCCCTACAATTGAACATGTATTCATCAAATATAAATTTGAAAAAAAAAATTGTTTTTTGTTTTCCACAAATTATTTTTTTCCTTTATAAATGCATTATTAGGTACAAAATTTTAAATACCCGAACACTCTGATTCCACCGGTTCATATTCACTATTTATACCTCTTTTCTCCTTCATTTCACAAGGCAATGTATCCACGTGATTGGAACAGCTTTTTGTGTCAGCATCTAAGAATCACTGTCTTTCTCATTAGTCATTGGTGATTAGGAGACTGAAATTTGAAAAAGCTTGAGAAATGTGAATTTGTCCCCCTCTGACCCACTTTCTCACAGTCAACAGAGCCAGCAGCTTAGTCTATCAAAACCAGCACTCTATTCCACAGTTAGGCCTAAATGATACATTGTCTTGCATCCACATTGGCTGGCTTTTTTGTTTTCTGTAATAAAAATATGAGTTGTACAACACACACACACAAACTATGGGAGCTACCTAACCTTTTTTGTGTAAGCCATGTCTTGTTATACTTTGGGCGAGATGTAGTCAAACAGATAGCACTAAGATTTTAAAAAATACAAAAAACATTCAGAATTTTTCAATCAAACATGAATGAATATAGATAAAAGCTAAAAAAAAAGATGGAAAATATCCCCACACATATGGAAATGAAGATTCTCTTCAGCAAACAGATCATTCAAATCACCTTCTCTCTCTTTCTTGCTCTCTTTAAAAAAGTAAATAAAATCAAAGCCAGAGCAACATACATGTAGCTAAAAAATCATGATAACGAAACTTTACTGAATTAAAAGAAGAGAAGTCCATTCCATTTGTCTTTACCAGTTTTAATGAGTTGGATATTTTTTAAATTCAAATAATTTTTTGTTCTTGGCAACTGCATTAGGATCATCACAGCACTTTCCAGTTTTCACCCTTACAAAGCTCACAGAGAGAAATTAAGTGTTCAAATTGCTACTTTAGATTTAATTGGACTAGACTTTGGACAATGAGCCATAATCAGGGAAACTATTTCCAGAGGAATGAATTTTATCTACTTACATTTTTTAAAAATTAGTAATTTAAGGCAATTAGCTCAAATGTATTCAGTTATCCTAACAGGTTTGAGGAATCCTTGCTCAAATAAGCCAGTCTTTTAAATTTTATTTTTTTGCCATTGTGCTAAGTGTATTTAGAGTCTTACTTTCTAATTTATAATTTGGTTTGTTTTATAATTTTGCATTAATTTGACTTATTGTGACAGATTTTCATGCGCGCATGTGATAATATTATGATAAATACTTAACTGCTTGGTTTGAGTGAGATGTAAAATAATATTGTAATTACCACTGTTTTTAGTGTGGAATCAATAAACGAATTTTAAGCCACATTTTTTTTCCTCTTAAGAATGCCTACATAGTCTTCTTTCTTGTGTACAGCTCTTAATCTTGCCCCAAACGATCCCAAGGCCCTGTTCCGGAGATGCCAAGCATACGAAGCTTTAGGGAAGGTGGAGGAGGCTTTCAAGGATGTGTCTCAACTTATGAAAGTGGACCCGCAGAACAAAGCAGCGAGGCCAGTTTTTGCCAGGCTCAATGCAATAGTACAGGAAAAGGTAGTTTATTATTAACAAAGCATTTCATGAGCATGATAAATTACCATAAGAGATGCAGAATGGGTTATTAGCCAAGGATCACCCAGAATGTAATTAAAAAATATTTTTTTTTAATTACCTCCCGTGTTTTTTGCCTATTTTGCATTCTATCTACTCTCTCTAGGGCCCCTGCCAACAAATCAAGTGATTCACTTATTATGAAAGGGTTATCTTTAGTGATTTATCAAATTTGCTTTGAAAGTTTTTCCAGTATTTTCTAATTAAAGATGCAGTATTCACCTTGATGTGCATGGGGTAATGGTTTTTTGGTACAATTTGAAAAAGAAAGACACATTTTAAACTATCGTGTTTGACTTGTTCAAATTTTCCTTTTTGCTTGCCTAAGTTCTTTATAATTGTTTTTTTTTTCCTGCAGTCACAATTTCAAATAACATATATGTTGAATTTGAAAATTGACTCACTTTTTATCTCAAGATCAGCAACATTGAGTTGCAAATCACATTTGCAAGATTTTAAACCCTTTCTAGAGGCAGAAATTACATTTCTTTAGCCAGGTTGAGAGGCAGTGATTCTTTGTCAAGCTGTTCAAATTTTAACCTGGTTCAAAAAGAGACAAAAAGAAAAATTGAACAAACTTTAAATTATTTTCACTGAAAGTTTTAAGTGCAACATCTTGGTCATCAAGAATTGCGTGGAGAAATAATTGTAGATTTGTTTGTCTGACAGGATTTTTTAAGTCATGTTTTGAGTACATCAGCTCTTTTCTTTCTTTCTTTGCCAGCTGAAGCAGAGAAACAGCACAACTAACAAAGTGTCTCAGATGTTTAATATAACCTTTGACCCTGCAACGGACAAACAAAAAAGATTGCAGGTAAGTTGCTCTACTTACTACATTACTCAGGCTACTTCTACCACTGCTACCTTCTGCTAGTAATCCATTATAACTTCTTTTTTTTTCTGGCTCTCTCCTGCAACCTTTGATATGGGAAAACTTGAAGTGGTAAGGAGTTATTTTTTATTTCCTGAATTACGCTTTACTGTATTCATTTGCCTTTTTCCAGTTTTTAATTCAAGTTTTTTTTTGTTTTTTTTTTAATTGTTCAAAACATCAAGTAAAAAGGGAACTATTTTAGGGTCAACATTTTTGCAATGGCCCCTTTACACTTGTTTCATGTTGCATCAAATATCCCTCTTTCTTGGCGTGAATAAGATATGTTATATTATTGTGATGAGACTTGTTTTTACTCGTCTCTCTTGTAAGGGAAGTGTTGGTGGCAAAATAGCTAGTGAAACTGCACTAAGATTACAGGACTCTTCTGCTGTATGTTCAAGCTAGCCACTGGTACCCTGGCCTGGTGGACGGTCTGAAAGCCTGAGATCTCGTTAAGTTAATGGCAAAGCCACCCTGAGATTTGCAAGGACCCTTTTATCACAGGTTTGAGTCCCACAATCAGCAACTTGATTTGATGGAGGGTCCCAAAGACTGAGATAACCTTCTTATGGATTTGACTATGCACAAAAAATAAAGTTTGCTGTGGGCAGGCTATAGGTACACAAAACCAATACACTGTAGATTGCATTGGCAGCGTAATCTCACCATCTTAATTTCTTCAAGGGATTAAACAACCTGGTTGTACTGGCCAGGGAAGAGGCTGGTGCAACCATGATAACATCAGCTGGTGGCCTGGCCAAGCTGGGACAGCTGCTAGCGTGGAAGGACGCAGAGATCCTCCAGGCCACTGCGAGGGTGTTGGCAACACTGGCCAAGGGCAGCAAGGAGAGGGTTAGTATTTGGCTTCAGGTAGTTTTTATCTTATTGTGTTATTATTTGTGATGTGCTCACACTGTAAATATATCACGTTCATAAAATGTTTCAAGGTTTTTTCCGAAAGCTGCATTTGGATTCTATTCAATGGCTTAAAGTTAAGAGAATATATATAGTAAGGGTAAAAGATGGCCATGATTTTCTACATCATCAGATTTTTCCGAGTATGCATAAGCCACATCAGGTGTTCGGTAAATGTTTTGAAATTCCAACCAATTGTATACATACACTTGACATTGTGTATTAAGTAGCAAGCCTACAAGTACAATGCTGACTACAAATCAGGCAGGTTGAAGGATATGATTTTACTAATGTTTGATCTTCATGTGGCTGCAGCATAAAAAAAAGAATTGGTACCCACATGTTGCTAAAATTTATTTTGAGCCCCTTTTTTGTTTGTTTTCTTTTTCCATCAACATTTATCAGACAGAGCAGTTAATGGCTCAATACAACCTTATTGTCAGGATAGCACATGACAAAAAAGATTGTGTTCTTACACAAGTTTTCGAGTGAAAATTGGTGAACTTGGAAACTCATACCATTATTTGTGTGCTAAAAAACTATGTAGTGCAGGATCTGAGAAATCCAGCTCTCTCAAGAAGGCCTGCAACTAATGTGTATTTGGTTAGATATAGCAAGGTTTTGACCAAGGCTGATCATTGTGGAGGTTGTGATATGTGATAGACTTAGTTTTTCAGCAGTTTAAAATCATTTTTCCTACGCCATCAAGGGTTTTCCACCCACCCTCACATCAGTAAGGCTGTAATAGATTGTTAAAGTTACATTTTTAGAGGTTAGTAAAAAAAACAAAATAGTATTAAAATCCAGTTCGATAAAAAGCATTATTTCTTTGGCCCTACCCTCCCTCCTTTGGTTGTGGGTCCCATGCCAGGATTTTAAAAAAGTAGACAGGTTAAACTTAAGCTAGAACGTATAGTAGTTTGCAGTTTCTTAAAGATATAAGGAAAAATATTTTTCAAATATTCTCAGTATATGCATGCAAAAAGACACACAAAGCTGAGAAATAAAGTTGGCAAAATTAAGCAACAGTGTGGCAAATTTCTATGATTGGACCTAAACTGATGAATGACCAAAGACCAAAAAAACAAAGCTTAAGAAATGCACACATTTACCTTTTTTTTTTTTTTGTTACAGTGCCGCTCTGTTGTTGATGTGATAGGCCTGCCAGCTCTGTTGCACCTCATGTCAGGGGCAGAAACAGAGGAGATGGCATCAAGTGTTGCTCTACTCATACAGAACATAATTATGTGCCTGGCAGGGCTGGACGTATACCAGGCTTTACTCAAGCAATACGAAGAGGACAAGAAAAAAGGCAACAGGAAACCATATCCTCAGCTGAAACTTGGTGAGGGTGTGAGGGTATCTGAGATCTATTCTTGTGAAATGAGGCTTCCCTCATAATATTATTTATGGCATCAGGAGTTCAAAAAGTTTATTTTATTTTATTTTTTTCAAAATGATAGAAGATTTATTGGTCAGACGTTTGAAAGTTTTAAGTCATAGGCCATCAAAGAATGTCTTTAAAGCAGACCATATCAGTCATAAATCAGAAGTTCCTCTAAATTGGTTACTTTCTACATTGACATAAAATCAAATCACAACCACACAATGACAACAACAAAATTAATGGATCATGATAATGCAATCAAACCATCTTGAGGATTCTTGCGAAACTTTTTGGTTTATCAGGCAATGCTAAAAAATGGCCATATTGGTTATAGGTTTAGGCAAAAAACAAGCATCATATTAAATGCAAGTGCTTAGAGAAAAAACCAATAGTACAATGGACATAGTTTTTCTTATTTTTGATCTAATGAGATATTTTAATAACACAAAGTAGACCAGTCACTTTTTGACGTGTTATATTTTTCAACTGCTTATATTTAGGAACTTTTTGAATATCTCTTTACAATGAATATAAATGGGAGAAACATTTGTTTGCTTACCTTTGTTCTCAAATTCCTGTATTTTTTTCAATATTTTATAATTAATGAAATCGGGTTTGGGGCATTTTTATGATCTAGAGGATCTTCAGCTTACTTATTCCTGAGAGTGCTGTATCCTACTTGTGTTGACAGTGAGCAAGAGCATCTCTTAAAGGATTCCCACTTTCTCCTTGATTGTTTCAGATGATGAAGCTCAGGCATTCCTGAATGAACTTTTTCCTGCCCTGGTCAAGATGCTGGTCAGTGCTAAAGTGACTGCCTGGGGCAGAGACGCAGCCATGGAGCTCATCACAAAAAATGTTGTGTCCAAAGAGGGTGCAGACTGGACGCAGCATTTCTTGGAAACACAAGGTGAGGGCATTATTTACACCAGGTAGCGAATTGAATTTTTTAAATTCAGATATTTTACATGGTTATTTGTAGCGTTCCCAGATTGTGAGTTTGGTCGCTGTTCTTCATGATTTACTTCAAGTGAAACCATTAACTAGAGCAGTGAAGACTACCCACTTCTCTATATGGAGAATTTTATGTGAACATGTTGTAAACTTTCTGTACATAAAGCATTAGAAAGTTTTAGTCTGTACTTTAAAATTTTGATTTTTTTCTCTATGATGTAAACCCAGAACTTTGTGGGACTACATATCCATTGTCGTTGTATGGGCAGAATCATTGGAAAATCAGATGGCTTGATTCTGGCCTAGCTATTTTTATGTCGCAATGGAAACCCTGAGATATGGGTATTCAATATGCTGGTCGCTAGCCATCATATCTCCTTAAGTTATTGCAATGGTGTGGATGTATGTAGATTTTCAATTAATGATTCACAATAAATATCTCCATTTTTTGGGGGGTCATAGATAATTGAATGATATACACCCTATCATCATCATCAGGTGCCTTGCTTTACAGCGTTGGCGATCATGGTCCTCCACTTTTTCCTGTCCTTTGTCGCTTCTATTGCTTCCAACGATTTCCCTGCCTTCAAATAATATACTCTCAAGAAATATCTCTCTAGGTTTTTTTGTTTTTTTTTGACATACACAAACAAATAACATACTCTCAATAAATATGTATTTTTCTTGTGTAGGAGTGGAAAACCTTCTGACAGTAGCAGGAACCCAGAAGGAGTTTAAAACTCTTCCCATTACTAAAAACTCAAGCATGCATGCCTCTGTAGCTCTCTCCAAAATCTATGACGACCTTGTCAATGACAAACTGAGGGAAAAGTTCAAAGAGAAATGTCATGAGTATTTCAGGTGAGAGACATAAACATTAGTTTGTGGATTCGGGTTGTTGGGATTGAGATTTCAATCAGTGTAATGTCCCTTGTCTATGGTTATCTGAGCTTTGGTTCTTACTTTAAAGAATGCTGAATGAAATTTATTGCTGTGTTACTAAATGGTCCTGAGATCAGTTTGAATGATTCCAATATTGCATGTAGCAGCTAGACCTTATAAGTAAAAAGGTAACTAAAATATATTTTGTCTTTCTTTTGAATGCTTTAAAAAAAATTTTAAATGCTTGATTAATCATCGAAAGAGACTTCTTCCTTGTGAATTGTTAAGGACATTCAAAATTAAAACTAATATTTTAAAACTTTCGTGATGTGATAAATGACTTGTACTTTGCATTTATTTTGACATAGTCTGTTTTTTCAATCTAGAGATCAAAAGTTGATATGTAGAATAAATTCTTTTAGCATTGTTGGTCTATGATTTTTTTTTCAGTATGTTTTCTTTTCTATATCACATTCCAGGGATCTGTTTTCTGACGGTATTTTCGAATCAAAGATAGAGGCAGTGGCAGCCATATCAACTCTTCTTCAGGTGTGTTACATCTTAGTTATTTATCAATTGGTTGTTTGGGTTTTTGTTTTACGGCACAGCAGGACTATAAGGATTATGCCAGACTATAAAAGAGACTTCATTCTTTTGACAAAGTGGCATGTGTTGGTTGAGAACTCTGGATTTCAAATTATGCTCATAATCACTGCACCTCTTCATTTCAACATTTATCATTTAAACCATACGCATGAGACAATGAAAAGCGAAGGGCTGAATAGTATAGCTTATTTAATTTTAGAAATGTTACAAATGCTTCATAAGCCTGCCAAAGGATTTTTTGTATAGTTGTTGCTTTAAAATACATTTTCATAATGTTTAAAGTTCATAGCAACCGTTGAGAGAACAACTGGTGGTTTAATAGTAAAGTTGCATCTTCTGTCTTAAGAAATGATGAGCAAATATTGTTTTCTTTTTTTTTCTTTTAAATATGGATAAAGCTTTTAATGAAGAAGAAATGTTTGTTTGACCAAAAAGCCACTTAATATCAGGTAAAGGGTAAGTTTTTAGGCTCATCAAATGCTTTCTTTGCTTTTCTGAGTCAGTTAGTTTTCAGATGAAAGCAAAGCAGATATTGAGTTTAAT
>BLXT01007613.1:1030923-1043663 GCA_019648995.1 Plakobranchus ocellatus | reverse complement strand
TGGAGTCAATATCAATAGTGTGGCAGCCTCACATTATGTTATAATTGTATTTATGGCTCATTTTCAAGCCTTATTACACAAAAAGAGCATATAAAATATTCTTTGAATGAGAGACGGTCACACTATTTCACCATATTGAAAATATTTATATGTGAAACAAGATTTATACAGGAGTGTCAAAACTTATGATAAGTAAAGGTTGGCTGGTAAGTCACAAGTTGCAATTTAAATATTTCAAATCCCTGATGGAATCTGAAGCTTGCAAACATTGTGTAATGGTAAAAACAGGATTTGAGGGAAGTAAAGGTAGGCTAGAGAACAGACCAAGTAAGTCACACGTTGCAATTTAAATATTTCAAATCGTTGATGCAATCTGCAGCTTTGCAAATATTAAGTGATGGTAAAAAACTGGATTTGGCAATCTGAAGCTTGCAATATTCTATGATAATAAAAAGTGGATTTAGAAATGTAAATTCTGTACCAATATAACAGCACTTACAATTGTTTTTAAAAGAAAGAAGGATTTAAAAAAAGAAAACAAAATTCTACATGTTTTTTTTCCTCTATTGTTACATGTGATATTTGACTGGTTGGACTTAGGTAATGTGTATGTATCATGATTACCCTTCAAAGATTCATCCAGATAAAAAACAAAAGCATGAAAGAACCACAAAGGGATAAAATCAATAATCATGAAAAGGCAAAATTAAAACAATTAGTTGAAAGCCACCAGAAAAAAAATGTTCTAAATTTTCTAAATTTGTTTTACATCCCCTAAGCTTTACATGGAACTTATGTAGAGAGAAGAGACAAAAAAAAAAGAAAAAAAATAGTTCGCAGGCTTTTAACTTTCCTTATGATGAAAGGAAAAAAAACGAAAGTGGCTTGGACAATGGTTGTGCCATAACAAAAGATTTTAAAAAATTAGTACACAAGAACACACTTAAACATCTTTCCAGCAGAGACAAAGCAAGTGTAAAAAAGCTAGATACCTGTGACAACATCTTTACGGAAATAGAATTTGTCATTCAAGACTGCGTCTCGTTTGAATGCTGTTTTCATGTTTTCATCTACCTGGAAAAATAAATGGAAAAAAAATGAAAACACTCATAAAAAAAAAAAAGGGAACCGGAATTTAATCAGAGCGAGAGGAAAAGATGGCATCATTTCCAAAGCTCAGACAGCCACAATGGTAAGGAGGAACAAGCATGGATTAGTTTTTTGCAGAGTCTCCAGCTATCAGTGTTCAGCATTGAAAAGCAATGAATTTTTTAAAAGTCTACGTAGTCTTTACCTAGTCTCCATATTGACTAAATCTCTAGTCTTAGAAAAAAACTTGGCATCTAGCCTTATAAAGGAGCTGGCACTGCATTCCTATAAGTGGCCCATGGCAATTAAGATTTCAAAGGGAAATCATATTAACAAGGTAAAGTTTCAGTGTCAAAGAATGTGAGAAATAGAACATGCTTTAGGCAGGACATGCAGGGTACGTCAGCACTGTGAACAGGTTAAACATGAAGAACTATTAGAACTGTCCAAGTTATCTCCTTACATATTGATATTTCTAAATATGATTGTGCATGAGTTAGAAATATGTCTATGAGTCACACAACCAAATGTTTTGAAATTTTGAATGCATTTAATATACAAATCAAAGTCTCATTTATATAACCATACATATTATATTTTGCACACATTCAAGTGAGTTTCATAGAGCCGCAGGGTTTTTTCTAATCATACTAGCATTTCTAAGATCAAATTACAAAAGGTTAGCTTAATTTCCTTCTGCAATGATATATTCAATTCTTTCAAAGTAGTTGTCACAATATGAAAAATCGACCCTTTTTTCTAGGAACTTTCAATAAGCATCCAACCAATGAGGACTTGTTTCACATCATAGACATGCATGTTTTTCCTCATCAAAGTGGTTCCTTTTTTTAATTCAAATCTTAAGTTTTGTAATTTATTGCTCTAATCAACAACATCAACTCTCACCTTTGAGATTGGAATGAGGAGGTTTAGCTTGTATGACAAAATGACACGAGTGAGGAGAACAATAAAAACAGTGAAGGCTGCATTCTCAAAATCTGTAAACTGGGCCTGAAAGTAGGGAAAATGAAGATGAGACCTGAATAATGACTGAATTTTCTTTTTTTGCTAATGTCAAAATGTGTTGATTTTGTAAGCAATCATTTCATTCTTGCCATTAAAGAAATTGTAATGAAATGTAAACCATTTTGATGAAATCAAAATTCAACTGGATTACTAATGTTTCTTTCTGTAAATAAACAACTTTAATGAAGAGGAGAGGAAAAGGAGGAGGGAAGGGAGGAACAGGAAGAGCAAAAGGAGAAGGAGAAAAAGAAGGAACAACAACAAATTAGAAGAAAAAGTAGGGACAGACAAAGAAACAATGCATGCGAAAAAAAAATTTTGTTTAATCAGGTAGGCAAATCATAGTGAAAGGATATTAAATCTGCTAAAAGAATTATAAAAATCATTTTTTTTTTAAATTCAGAAACTTGTCAAACTTTGGACTTCACAGATCAACAAATACAATTTTCATATTATGCATTTGCTCTTTTCAAACAATTTCATAGTTGACAGATCTGGTTGACATAAGCTTCATTGATATTGTTTGTGGTTGAAATATAATAACCAGTTTCCATCAATTTCTGTCTTCTGCTCACCAAAAAGAACACCACACAAACCCTTTACAAAATGACTTCTCCTGAAAAAAGTTACCAAAAATAAACTGAATCGTCTTGACTGTGAACAAAAAAAAAGAAGAAAGTTTCAAAATAAAACCTTAAATAAAAACTTGCTATATAGGGGCTAGATATCATGTTCTCAATGGATCAGGGATGGGAAAGGCTAAGAATAAAAAAAAGATTTAAAGTTCATTGCAAGCGCTGAAGGCGCATGCTATAACTCTTTTTTTTACTTCCTTTCTTTTTTAATTATACATTAAAATAATAATTTGAAAAAAAAAGGGCGGAAGTTGTCTTTTGATTAGTGAACTGCGATGAGATAAAATCTGCCTATAGGTAGATGATTCCCAGACCTGATGGATAGAAAGGCAAGCAACATCTATTCACCCTGGCAGTAGTTGCACCTGGGCTCTATAGTGCTAAGATTGCTCATTACCCTCATATCTAGTGAACCATGCCCAAATGGAAAAACTAAGACAGCTATGGCAGCTTCACACAGTGCTGGGGTGGACTCAAACTTGAGTCTGTGACAGAAACATCCCCAAATACTCAGGGCAGGTTTGTTAGCCATGGACAGAAAGTATGAATCCCATGCTCAGATGAAAAAGGGTTACCAGATATGGGGACCTGTTTTTACTAGTTGTACAACCCTATGAAGTGGTTTGCCATTGCTTTCCCTGATAACTTTTAATTTCTTCTGAGTTTTATGGAGATGTATCTTGGTGCCGAATAAACTCAAAGCATGATGACAACATTCTTGACCTGGATTGGGTAACGAACCAGCACTGTCTCAAATGGTGGTCTGGCGCCATACTGACTGAGGTGCCACTCAACCGATGATCAAAATATTTAGCTTGTTTTATTTTTAAGTACCATAAACAGAAAGTGGACAAGCAAGAACTTCCATTCTTCTACTCTCCTGTTCTCTGATATCACTGAAAACTTGGTGGCCATAAGACCCAATCAAAGATAACATGCGGGGTTTAAGTTCACAGCTACTCACCTCCATAGGCCTGAACTCCACTCGCCAGCCTATGTTGGATTTAGGTGGTGGAGGCTTGAATCGCATCGTTTGCCAGTTGGTGGATTGGATATTCTGCATGGTTTGATAAAACACAATACATGATGAGTCACAGATGAGACATGATAAATAAAAGAGAAGGCGTAACAGGCAGGCATTTTAGAACAGACATAACAGATGTCTTGAGGCCGGGCTTAATGAGTCAGGTGTGGCATATAACATGTATGAGAAAAAAGCTTTTTGAGTTTATTTGGATATAACTTATAAGGTTGTTGTTTTTTTTTCTTTTGGCCTTTTTGTATTTAACTTTTTTTTATAGCAGCTTTAAAGTGCTTATACTTTGGTACAGAATGAACACATATGTGTCCAGTTTTCAATAGTGCAAAGTTCACAGAGTGCAACTTTCCTTTTTACTAATGGTTTAAAATGTTACAAAATGCTATTTCTGACTCATGCATACAAATAGGGAAAAGATATAAAATAATAGAGTTAAATCTTTGTTTTGTTTTGCTTTGTTTGCATTTTTTATTTGGAAGAAAAGGGAGGTGAGGGGGAATGATTATATATATTTATTTAAACAAATATTGCAACGCATAGGCATGAACTGCATTGAAGTTTTGTATGAATCTGTCATGCCAGTCACCACAACAGCTTTGGTCAGACTGAACATTTCAGAAAGCAAATGTAACTTGTAAAAAAAATGGTTGCTTTGTTAACCTTCTCATAAAGATAAAGCATCTTACAGCCAGTTTGAAGAAAATAAACTAGTTCTGACCACAAGGTAACAAGTTTCAACAGCGTTATTAAGAAAGATACACAGTCAATGTTTTAGCTGTGGCATTAAGTTTCTCTACTACCACATCCCACTAGCCTATTTTTCTTTGTAACCCAGAAAAGTCAATACTTTTACTCATTAAGGTTTTTGATTCTTAACAAAAATATCAAAATTTATATTAACAAATATTATTTTTACATACACATTTACAAGAACACAAGAAAAAATCATCATGAAGATTACAACAGAGAAGTTAATATAACAAGGAAGATATACTGACTCCAAGTCAGGTCTCATCCATGTATTGTTTTTCCTTTTTTTTTTTCATAACTTTTAATATGTTTGCCCACTGTGAATTTAGTGAAATTAAGACCATTATTTAGAGAGAGGACAAAGTTTTTCAATTTTCTCAGCAACATTCTTGAGATCTTTTCAAATTCAGGGTTATATGGATTTGAATGTTGAAGGGTCATGCAGATTAGTATTTGCACAATACAGCATTGAATTGTACTTTGTCCTATATCGAACCACTGGGCTGATTTTGTATTAAAATACCACAGTTCATACAAGGCTGCCCAGTAACAAAGGCTGTATTAACAGTTTTATATACACAAGAAATTATAAATAAGTGATGACTGCGTCTTTACAAATGAGGGAAGGGACAGACAAAAATTTAGTTGTGAAATATTATAGATCTGAATTAAAATAGTCATGGAGCATCAAAGAAGACTTGGGAATGAGCTTTACTTTGTGTCTTCTTTCTTTCCAGTGTTTTTAAACAATTTTTATTTTGTCCTCACATGGGTAACACACAGTAGTTTAATTGCTTTTTTGAGTAATTACCCAACACAGAAATTTCAAATGTTATGAGAATGTCTTTGGCGAAATCCACACACTGAATTGTAAGCTTTTCATTTCTCTCTCTAATGTTTCTTAGTCAGTGATTTTTTACCACAGAGCCTGCAAAGTTGGTGTGGATCTTCAAAGTGAACTGCTTCTGTGTGCAATAAATCTTTTTCATAGACAATATTATATTCCTGACATTATAGCATACAACAGTTTTTATAGGATAAAAATGAATCTTACACCAAGTGGACTTGCTTTAATCCATTGGTCAAAGTTTTGAAAAAAATTGTTTAAAACCAAACAGTCAACTCTCAAACTTAAAACTTTCACAAATGGTCTACTCTCATTTTAACCCAGAAAGCAACAAAATATTCACTTTATAATTCTAATATGATGATAAAACTGGGGATGGAAATTATATTGCCTTGTTGCTTAGATCCTCTACTTTAAAACTTAGGCATCAGATTTTTTGCTTGAAAGCAAAAAGAGAAATCTTGATGACAAGACATCCCAAAATACAAAAAATGTCAAGTTTCCCCAGCCTGCACAGCAGTGGTTGTGCATAAACGATGACAAACGATTCTGTCACAGCTCGCTGGTCACAGGCAGAGGGACAGATTAAATAAGCCGTTAAAGTGTATTCTTAACAACTGTGAAAAATTTACTATCAACATTTTTTTCTCTCAAAACTGCCACACCTGACTCATAATAATGATCCTAAAAGATATATGCACAGTTTAATGTTTTGTTGGTTTTTTTTTTTCAAATTTCACTCAACTTCTACACTACAATATTGTATTTGGAAAAAAGATGCAATTTTTATCCTCTACCTCAAAATGATCTGTGTCATTGTCATCATCTTGGTCTAATCGCTCAGAAAACAGTGACACTGGGTCCCGGATAAACAGATGGGCGATGTGTCGAGCAAGGAGCACTTCAACACCTGAAAAAAAAAAAAGAGAATACATGTGTAAAGAAATTAAATAAATGACAGATGAGAGGTTTAAGAGAGAGATAGAGAGAGAGACTGACAGATTCAAAGAGATGGAGCGAGAGAGATAAAGAAAAAGTACACATCCTTCCCTTAAAGTCTCTGTTTTTGTTCATGATTTTTGCAAAATCTTCATATTTATAGCAATCAGGAGACTAGAGATGCTAGAAAGCATGGTACAACACAGGAATAAAATATTTCCATTGAAACATAACTCAAACCTGATGGCCTAAGCTCCGTTTCAGTTTGTAGAGGCCAGCACCAGAAATGAGGCCTACAATTCAGCCGATTGCCAATGGCGTGTTTAATATGTTGGTCTGTACAGTGCTTAAAGACTAAGCTCTAATATGTCCCTAGAACAGCAGGCTGATGCCCCACTGAGCAGTGCAGGCTCCTGAAGTATGTAGAATAACCACTAACCTCCATCAATGAGGGTCTTGCATAGTTCTTCGTCTATGGTGAGATCAATGTCATTATAGCATGTCCCCAGTGGAGAGATGTAGCTGTCTATAGAATCATATCTTGATTTGTTGATTCTGTATTTGTTTTCCTTCAAAGGCTTCAAAAACAAAAAACAAAAAAAAGAAAGAAAGACAAAAGATAGATACAAAACATGTGATTTACTAGTCTATCTAGGAAATGTAGGGTTTCTTGGTTTCTGCTTTCATGCTCTGGGCAAAAATCTGACTAACTAGAGTAACATAAGATCTATGATTAATGAAACTAATATAAAAAGCTTAAAGAGCAGATAGGGTCACTGGTAAAAAAAAAACAAAAAATTGATCAAGAGATAAGAAATAGAAAAGAAAGGAAAAGATGATTTAGAAATAAGCTTAGTACTTAAAGAAACATTTTTCTCCTCTTTTCCTTTCTGTGTATTTGAAATGATTGTTGCTCCTACTTGCATACAAAATAGCGGATAGGCAGAACTTAAATGGACAATTGAACACATTTTGTTTTGTTTTGTTTTTTCTTTTAATATCACAATTCAGCTAATGGTCGAGAAATGCCAATAAAAAGAAAACCATTACTAAAACTATTCAAGAACAGATGCTAAAAACTGTCTGATGGAAAGAAAACAATGCTGCAATATCTATATGTTTACTCAGTTCCCTTGACCAGACTGACCTCTAAACCTCTCTCTTCTCGTGTCCGGTCATCTACAGAGGCAGCTATCACAGGCCAGCGAGTGTCGATATCGCTAAGATACCCCCGGAAGATGGGGGAGCTTGCACTGAGAGCCAGCTAAGAGAAATGGAGAAATCACAACAAAACCATTAGCACATCTGTACTCAACTTTTTCCACATTTCTCATCTCATGTTATTTTTCTTTCCTTTTATTCCTTAGTTCATATCCTAATGCTTTTGCGTTATATCATGGATAAAAACGTTTAAGTTTATAGAACAATTATAGCAGGAAAAAAGGTTATAATACAGTCAGGCAGTAAAAAATGGTGCCTTTATTGTGGCTTCATCAGCAACTCAAAACAAAATTCTTAAGACATGATACATTACGGTTAAGACTTTAAAGATGAAAGTAAACTCTGCTTTTCTTCCTGAGCTTTGTTCTATAGTACAAATGAAGTCACAATAGAAACAAAATAACTTAGAGCATGATTATAATTTTCTTGCTACATGAAAGATAGTGGTTGTTATTTTTAAATTCTTACCACGCAAACATTATGTCTTGTCATCAGTTTTAAATATTTCAATGATGCAGATAATTTCTTTTTTTTTTTATTTGAGCTTCTTTTTTGTTTTCTCCTGCTGCTTTTTAACCCCGGTAATGCGCTGGCTGAGGCCAGAGATCAGACCGTCCGGTGGGCGGCTGCCTAGCAGTTTTGTTTGCAAACGTTGTAACTGGCTGAACCAGCTATACAAATTTGACAGTGCATGTTTGTTTACGCTCTATCTCCTATGATTGTTTGATTATACCTAACAAAGTATATATTTTCTGAAAGCAGACACTACAAGCATTTTATTGTTCATAATTGTAAAAGTTTTAAAGTTATTTTGTGTGAGTTTTAGCGCTTGAAGTCAAGAATTTATAGAGAACTTACGAAAGCACTAAGAAAAACACTTACTGAAACACATCTTAACTTACAATAGTCTAAGTAGCGGGGAAATGAGATTTATTCCTTTACCCTCCAATTCCCTTGAATATATGAGACTATATTTGAGTTCTTAGTGCCTTTGGTTCATTGAAAACATTGAAAAAAAAGAACGACGAAGGAGATCAGTAGATGCACTACTATCATCTTGCATTGCTAGCACTCTCAGAACATTGGGATTCCTTAGATCGATGATCTCAGCCATATCGGTATTCATACTGAGTGTGTCTCAAGCTGACTAAAATAGTAGGTTACAAAAATGCTGAGTATTATATGACTAGCAGCAGTGTTTATGTTACTGGCATAATGAGTCGATTAACTTACACAGCTAGCATCTAGAAATCTAACGGTACTCTCAGGCTAGGCCTGCTAAATCAGTGCCAAGTGTGGCCTACACGCAGTCTATTTACCAAAGTAACTTATGAGATAAGATAGCAAAGACAAAAAGCAGACGCGGTGTAAGGTGGACATCAAAAACAAACTTCTTTCATCAAATTGCATCACCGAAAATTTTATCATCAAATCAAGCATCTTGAATTATACCACTCCCAACTCCACCTCTCTCTCTCTCTCTCTCCGATTCATCCAGTCCTCCCTTTGTCTTGTACACACAGGCATCCTTCAATACAACCTCGTCATCCCTTCTCTCCTTTGTCTTCAACATTCAATTAGCTAAGGCCTAACTTCTTTCATCAAGTTGCATCACTAAAAATTTTATCATTGAATCAAGCATCTTGAAGTATACCACTCCCAACCCCAATTCTCTCTATCTCCGATTCATCCCATCCTCCCTTTGTCTTGTACACACTGGCATCATTCAATACAACCACGTCATCCCTTCTCCCCTTTGCCTTCAACATTCAGTTAGCCTAGGCCTAGCTTCTTCCTTCAGTGATTACAACACAAAAAATTCCATTGAATATTGAAATAAGCATCAGTCATTATGCCCCTCTCATCCCTTCCCTCTTCTGTCAATCAAGCCATAAAAACAGGCCTAATCCACAGGTCCAGGCACTAAACAAGACAGTTTCACCATCGCACACAGTGCCTCTCACTTCTTGCACTGTAACTTGGCTTTGCGTGGGCCTATGTGCTTCAAATAAACTGCAATTTGATTGGTAGTTATTATTGGATCTAACCAATTAGATAGCATGACTCTTAGACACGCCAGAGTTGAGAAATTTTCCATTAAATAGAGCGATAGCCTGTGTTGTTTTGAAACAACCATCGACGTGTGCGTCATACCAGCACGTGTGGTTGTATTGTAACAACATGCGCATAAGAAAGGTAAAAATAAATTTCCATCTGTACATCTGAGCTATTAATCAAAATTTATATCCAGTTTTCACCACCACAAATCAAAAAGAATTTACTTGCATGTTACATCAGTGCTTCACAGTTTTCAAAATGCCAGCCACACTCATTTCAACATTTTATCATATGGACAGCTACTACATGGTCAGGATACTTAAATGTGTGCATTTATTTTCAATAGCACTGTGCTAAACTATTTCATACAGCTGAACCTCATTTTTATCACCAAAACTTTGTAATAATCCACTTATCTTATGATCTATTGGGCTCAGCAAAAATAAAAATTGAAGTGCGCTTTTATTCAGAAGACATGCTTAGTTAATCATGGATGCGAGGCAATCACAGCAAATCGGGCAAAGGTTGGAAAGAATAAGAAACATGATAAATAGGTAAGCTCATAAAGTGCACTTTTACAATGATAAAAAACTTTATTCTCGCTCTGTCAAAAGATATGCAAGCTTGAAGATGTTCTCATAATACTTACTAAGCTCTAGAGCAAAAATGTCCTTGGAGACTTATCACATGACTGATTTGCATGGGTTGTCTAACATAATATGGTTACATTTTTTACCCATCTAGGTTTAAAATTGGCCAATGTTAGCTGGCACTCCTAATGTAAATTCGGTTTTAGATTTCTAGATTTTCCCCTGTGTACATAACAAGTGGACCACTATCAGTATATTTTAATAGCATGTACATGCAGTCCATGCTGAAACAAGACAGCCCCCTCGCCAGAAGAAACAGGCCTAGAGGATAAAAGTTTGAGGCTCGTACAAGAATATCTACTGAACAGCATAACTAGGTAGAGAGCATCAAGCTCAAGATTAAATAGTGAGCATCTATTTTATTTGGTATAGCTTTGAGGAAGGAGGCGCAGAAGAAAGAGGACGGCAAGCAAGGGGTGGTGTAGCAGAAGCAGGGCCAGGAGAGGGGAGAGCAGAAAAAAGAAGTAGCAAGCACGAGAAGATGAGAAGACAGGAGGACAGAGAAGGATCTGAGGAAGAGACGGGGCCTTGAGGAGGAAGAGCAAGAGGTAGAGAATGAGGAGAGGAAGAAAGCAAAACTCTCTACAGGCTCACCATAATAGGACACATGCCAGCAAGCTGGTCGTAGAGCGTTCTTGCTTCAGATAAGTTACAGGCCTGGAATGTGACCTGTAAACAGCTGTTGCCCATGCCAAAACCCATTGCATCCATGTAGATATGGTCTGGAAGTGCTGCTGCAGCGCTGCTGCCATCATCACCGAGGGCAGAGAAATCCTCCACAAATGGAGAGGGGGTGTTCACATCTTTAAATACTGGCAAAAATAACATAAAAAAAAAAAAAATGACTGGGAACAATTCAGCTAGAACAAATACAGGTAAAAGCTTAGCAACTGTGTCAAAGAAGTAAATGAAAAAATAATATAGTGTAGTCAGATCAGAGGAAAATGTGTAATAAATATTGGTGCGTTTGTCAGATTCATCATCTTTTCACATCCAAATTTTCTTCTTATAACCTTTGGCAAAGTCTTGCAACATTTGACATTATTCAAAATATATGCTTGGTAATTTGTGGGAGGCATGAAGCCTACTTTACCATGGCAGATTTTTCTGCAAAATTTTTTACCCATGTTAGAAAAAAAGAAAGAAAAAACTTGCTCATAAAATAAGTGCCTGATGTGTTATGTTCAGCTTTTTAAAAAAAAAAAGGGAAAACTTGTGAAATGGAATAGGTTCTAAATTTTCCCATGACTTGGTCATACTTGGTATATTGATAGCCACTTTTTCTTTCCGTCTGTGTCGAATGTTTCTGGTTAAAGTTCTGAAATGCACAGATAAAAGATTGAAGTGAAATCTGTGAAAATGAAGAGATGCATCTCAAGTCTCAACAGAGATTTTACATAAGACGATTCACATTATCTGGCTTGAAGCTAACTAAATTCTCATCCAATGATAAATAAAAATTCACAGAACATGACTTAAACTCACTAAATTTTCAGCCATGTGCTTATTTTATATGACATGAGATCAATCTTAATAACTGGAGTTAAAAAAGTATTATTTTGAGAAAAGTGTATTCATTTTTCAGACAATTTTTCCTGTAGAGCTTTTAAAAAAATATTTGAATGCCAGTATTTTGATGCAGATATATGGCAGCTTGAGAAAAAATTATTATATCTTCAACTCAATTTTTTCTATAGAAATACAAAGTTGCCTCATCAATCCAAAACATTAACATAGTGAGAGTTTTTTTTCACTTACTTGAAGCGCACATGATTTTGTGAAATGGCCTCATCAGGGAAGAACAAGGAACGAGAGACGCTATTTACCGGATCGGGTTTTGCTGGGGGACTTGTGAACTCACCCACTCCCAGCCTGATGGGACAGACACAATGATAATAATACAAACATTGTAAAATGAAGTTAAGAAATTAATGATGTACGCAGAGGCACCACAAAATAGGACTTTTGCGGCAAGAACATGCATATTTTAAATATTAGTGCAAATCTCAGAATCATCAACTTCTTTTGCATCTAATTTTTTTATACCCTTTTGAAGAGTCTTGCAATATTTGACGATTTAAAATAATATGTAGTGTGTGATATCTGAATGATGTCTGGAATCCATGAAACCTATTTTCTCTTTTTTGCCGATTTTCTGTTAGTCATCTCATTTGTGGCAACGCTACACATTTTATCATGCTTATCATTATACCAGTCAAGCATTGGCAACCATGTCTCATAAAGTATCACAATCTTTTGGGACCATAAATGCATCTTGTATCCTGACAAAATAAGACATGTTGTCTGCTGGAAAATCTTTCAATTTGTGCATGGTGCAGTGTCTAATATAAGGCATCACTGTGTGATCTATTTGAGAGCTTCACACCTGTTTAAGCATGATTTTTTCATATAGATATTGCCTTTAGGCAAAATGTAAGAGCTTCTCTTTCTTGCTTACAAAAGATTACACCTACAAAATCTCCATT
>BLXT01007613.1:1019779-1030918 GCA_019648995.1 Plakobranchus ocellatus | reverse complement strand
GGGGGGGGGGGGGGGAGGGAAGGGTAAAAAATCATCACACCCAACAGCTAAGCTAATTCCCAAGTTTGAAGATAAAATATTTCTTTTTGTCTTGGTTTGGTGATTTTAACGATTTTGGGTACCATTTATGGTTCTTCAATTGCACAATTTTGCTAGATATCAGCACCACTCTACCGTGAAGGGAAATAAAATCCATCATGTCTATCCTTGAGTTAGCATCAGACACAACTCACAAACGTCAAATCAAATTGCCACTTACGTCTCCTTTAAGATCTAATCAGTGAAACACATTATTTTCTGTATGACTGTTGTTGTTTTCTTTTTAACCAAGGAAAGCAAAGTAATAACCTGACTTGTTATATTTAGCATCAAGTCAACAGAAAGCTATAATATTAGATCCATTTTTATTATCAAATGACATAAATGCAGATTTATGTCTGTAATCACACAGTTACTCCAAATCCACAAAATATTTAATAATGCCCTATATGCATTTCTTATTTTTTTTACAATGCACTGCTGATGGTTTAATTATTAGATCTAAGACTAAATTTGGGAGATTTGAGGTAGTCATCTCTGCTAAGCAAATCTAGACTATGCGTGTTGCATCTCTCAGAAATCGCTCTTATCACATCCAATTTTCTTGATTATATTATATATATATATATAATATTCAAGCCATGGTTATCTCTATACAGCTTAATTCTCAAATGATTCTTCGCTTTTGATATTTAGCTGCATTTTTTTGTTCAAATGTTTACAGATGATGGCTAATGGCAACACATAACAGTCCAGAGTGAAAAAAAAATGTAATTGACCTCTATGCAGATGTAGCGCAGGATCTTTTGTCATAAACTCTAGTCTTTGTACTTTCCTTTGCAGCCAAATGCTATGGAAACTTTCATGAGGCACTTGGTTCTCCTGGCAAACATGCACAATTAACCCTTACAAGAAAATTTCACTCATGAAAGTTGAATTTATTTGGTTTTACTTTTGTTTGACATAGCTGGCATCGTGGTTTAACGTGGCCGTATTTTTTTACTTTCCCACACTTTTTCCGCATAGCGTCCAAAATAAGGTTTTTAAAGATTTTTAAAAACAGTCTCTTCATTTCATCACATACTTACTTTGCCAAGCTGGCACATTTTGCTCTAGAGACTTGATGGTACCTAAATCCTCCGTAAGCGGTGCCGAGGCCTACATTTTCATTGACAATCCCTCTTTCACCTTTATTAACTGCACATGAAAATGAAATTCTATTCTTGGCACAAGTAAGGCTTTGGTTTCAATTTGTCGATTGCTTCTATTTTTCAATTATTTATTTTTTAAATACAACCCCCGCAAAGTGACCTTCAGCCGCTGCAAGCAAGAAAGGTTCTCCCGCCCCCCTATCTTTAATGTCATGCTTTGAGCTCACCCTATTCAGTTGGGTTGAAAGCTCAAGAAACAAAGGTTGTTGGTTTTTTTTTTGTATACCTTTCATTTGGTTCATTAGGGTATAAGTTACTATAATTCCTTTTTCTTTTCTTTTTTTTTTTTTGTAAAAATCAGAGGATTTTGTTGAAAAAAAAATATGCTTATGTTATAGCTTAAAAAGCCCATCCATTTTTCTAAGAGATATAAATCAGAATTCGAAATTAATCAGTCTCTATATGCTACATTTGTTTAATCCCGTCGTGTTTGGTAGGCCAAGTCAGTGCCGATTGCTAGGACCTAAAAATTTGTTTGAACTTGCAGAATAAAAATGGATGGATATGAAAAGCTGTAAAGTTTTTAAAACTTCACTTTATATGAGAAAGTAGAAATTTATATGAACAATCTGTCTTAGATTTTTTATAGCAGTAGTAATGCTGGTTGAGCTAGACATCTAAACTGTTAAAAAACACCTGGGGGATCACTTGAACAGTCAGCCAACTGTTTAATGTGTGCTTTAGGGAGAAAAAAAAATAGTTCAAAATGAAAGTTAAAAATTAAAAAGAATAGTTCAAATGAAAGTTGAAAAGTTTATCTTATTTGTGTATTTTTTTAGGCTTTTAGTTTCCTTTAAAAATTGGTCACGTGATTTTGCTAAAAGCTTTAGGTTTTAACTAGCAGTTTGACTTGGTCTCTTGAATGGTGGTCAAGTCTTGCTTGGCTTTATGTAAAGAAGGATAATGGGATGAAAGCTATGAAAAGAAATGGTTTCTTAGAAGCTATTACAAAAACGTTTTTTCAGTTTTTTTAAATTGTTTTTGACACTACTTAATCGTGCTGGTATTTACTATGCCATTAAAGCAATAAAGATTGGTTTCTAGTGAGAGAATTAGTTATGATCGAAGCTGATCACCTTTGAATTGTCAGTGGCCTGATTCTCTCTTATTCTTAGTGAGAGAATTAGTTATGATCGAAGCTGATCACCTTTGAATTGTCAGTGGCCTGATTGTTAGCATGAGAAAAAAAAAAAAAAAAACTTAGCCTGACCTATGCTAATAGTATTGTGTAGATCTAATTCAAATTCAGTGCCAAATCAATATAAATAAATGTATCCAGTTCACAACATTGTTTTCATACATGAAGCTTTCAATGAAATTGGCTCGTCCATTTTTTCTCCTTGGGGAGAGAAAGCAGAGGATTTTGCAAATGTGTGATAATAATGACAATAACATATAACTTTTGATAATGGGAACTCCATAGTATTAAAAAGCTGCACAAAGAACAATAAATAGTTATAAGCTGCACATGCAAATGGTGTTGATAAAAAAGAATAACATGTTGATAAAAAAGAATAACAAAAACAATGCTTTTTAACAGTAAACAGTCTAATCTCAAACAGTGTAAATTTGTAAAAAATGTTTGAGAGCTGAAGCTCATGTTTGAAAACTGTTATTAATGTAGACGGAAGGAAATTAACTTAGCATTTATAATAAGATCTAAAAAAAAAAAGTTTTTGATCTGTGTACTGTAGACCTACTTGGTTTTGGTTATCTTTCAATGTAATGATTGTAAATTTCTTTGGAAAGTTCATCCGTTACATTTAGCTCTTTTTTTAATATTTCTTTTATTTTTGTTTTGAAAACATTACCAGTTCACCAGTATTTATGTTGCACATCACAATGTACGCCTCAATAATCAACAAATTTTTTTTCATTTTTGCCTTAGTGTTGTTGCATTTTATTCGGCATTTTTCCACGATGCATGCATACGCGCTAAAACTCCCCTTTCACATCTTCAGTAACATTTGATACAAACTTTCTGGATGACAGCAACTTACTTTCTTCTTATTCAAATTCAAGCAGACTGGATTAAGCGATGTCAAGATTAAGAGTGAAATCTTCTATGTATGTTTGTTAAGAAGACTTTATGATCTACATCTGTAACTATACTGGTTGTGTGTCCCGTTTTTATGATGAGGATGTTGACTTTGCCTCAGAAAAAGATATAATGTCTATCACTCGTCCGTCGTCCTTTATAGGGTTTCAGCATTTGGTTGCAGCATCAGTTATTGATGGGAAAAAAAGGCTTGTCCCTTAAATCTAAACTTTTAAACTTAAAACTACAGGAAGCTACAGCAAGAACAGCTCCTGAATGATGATTCACCCCAGAGGAAGAAACGGTGCACAACCCCTGGAGATCTGATCACTGGATATCCAACCACTCTGTTCCACTGCTTCCGCTAACCTTTGTATAAATATAATAGTTGCTATAAAACCCAAGCAGAATGTTCTCGTGCTTATTAGTTCCTACTTAGCAATATTGCAGGGCAAACAAACATTGCTTGCATTATAGATATGTAACTTATAAGACTGGGTGTGTACTGTTGAGCTTCATGGAAAAGAATTGGTCTTTTTACACTTGGCCGACCAAAGAGGGCCAGTCATGGGAAAGTGAGAATGAGCTTCAGGCACCTGTAAATTTAGAGATAGTCCTAGAGTGCAGAAAACAGACACGGCAGCTTGTAGGCTAGCTTTGAAAGTACAGGCATGAAATTTTTATTCTATCACACCACCCTTTTTGGGTTCTAGGCTAAACAATTGTGATTGCTCAAAAGGCAACAAACTGTATTACAAAAATAGCCCAGATTTTGAAGCTCAGTTTCTCCTCTCTTGTGAGTCTCATTTTCTTTCCCTTAAATATAAATGAATGTTGTCTATTTTTAGTGTGATAGCTATCAGAACTAAAGTGCCCTTTAAAGAGCATGTTTTCAAAGTCAACAAATTTTAAAAGACAAGGTGGCACCATAATAGAGATATCTTTTACTAGTTGATGGATGTAAAATGAGAGATGAAAGAATAAAGGATCGCAGAAGTTGACTTATAGAGCTAAAAAATTAAGCCTGATTAATTTAAAGACTTCACAAATTTCTTCCATTTTCATTATTTACTGATCAGTTCTGATCAATAAAAAATATGAAAAGTGTTGCTGGATCATGATGAATGTAATGATTCTACTTTTCTTTTGGCCGCTGGTGATTGAAAGTCGACCACTTCTACCATTTGGAAAGCAGTATTGTATATATTATGCAACCCATGCATGGTCGAACATTCTCATTTGCATAAGCGTTGCAGTTTCATTGATCAATATCTGCACATCAAAGATGCTTCATGGACCTGTTATTATTCAGCAGTACTGCTTCAAATACTTTTTCATAATTGTGGAAAAAGTCTAGTGACAGATAGGCATGACATTACTATTCCTTATTTTGTTATGGCGGCTGCAATGATACATATTGGAATATTCACAAAAAGTTAATAATGAACCATTCTTGCAAATCTTATTTTTATGCTGGCAGTCACACTTTGGCAATCACCTTTCGTTAGAATTTCATATAAAACTAAAATAAAATAAGGCAACAAATTGGAACAAAAAGTCAGCAAAACAGCAGTAAATTAACGATTTCACCTTTATTACAGCTTCATCAGAACACATACATAATACACACTCAGAGTTTGTTTTTAAATCTGTGTAGTGATGAAGTCAAAATAAAGGTGAAACGTTTTAATGTATTATTGAACTGTAGGTTTTTGTTCCTATTTTTAACTTAAGTCGGTGGTTCTGATGGGTTTTTTTTCTCTTAATTTTTATTACTAGCCTACTACATCAACCGCCCCTGCATTCTCCTTTATATTTGTTTCCAAGAGAGCTGTGCCTGAATTTTTACTATTTTTCATAAACTCATACATAAATCTTTTTATTTTTTTAAGACAGTGAACATAAAATTGATTCATATTCCATGATAATGCAGTGATGTAGTTTGGGAAAAAACTCAAACTGTACTAACAACAAGCTTGTTCTTCAGAACTCATTCAATTCATAATTCACCACTTACTACAAAACCCCTCACCTTGTAATGACACAAGACCTTTATCCCCAACTCTACTCAATTATCTCTTCAATCATTTTTAACACTGAATCCAACATTTCATCTTATTCATATTTCTTTTACCTCTCTTTTCTCATCTTGGAATATTTTCTTTCATGCAATGTAGCTTACTAATGTTCATTGAATCTATGTTGACACATGCTGTGTGATAAAGTAAGTTTGAAATGAAAAGAAAAACTCCTCTTTAGATAAACACCTAAGCTATTGTACTGTTTTGGTGCTATAGCATGTCCACTACATGAACTAAGCGATCTAAATCATTTTGGCTTTTGTCAGGCCAGGCTTTGGTGGCAGGGTTGATCTTGCCACACAAATGTCCTTGCAGATCTCATGGCAAGCTCAGTAACAACTGGACCACTCATTCACCCAAGTTATCAACCATTTAACATAAAAAGATTGTAAATGTAGAGCAAGTTTTCAGATTAATCATGATATTTCAATCTCAAATATTCAATACAATTGTGGGCTTAAACTTCCAGAGTCACAGCTAGTTGTGATGCTAGGTGATGTATAAATCAGCAGCTTTATGCTTCTCATCTTACAAGTCTTGGCTAGTTGTGATGTATACATCAGTAGATTTATGCTGCTCATCTGATAAGTCTTGGCTAGCAGCCATGCTAGATGATATGCACACATCATCACTGCTCTTCCATAACCGCATGGCTTTTTTGGGTTTTTTTTCATTTATTGAATATACTATTGAATATACTCTATTATCATTTGTTCAATCTATTTAATTTTAAATGCTACAAGCTCATTATTTTTCCAACAGCATGTGATAGCCCATAGACAATATAGTCATCTGACATTTAAATTTGCCATAGGTCTGACTAGTCATAATGATATAATTGTAGTGCATTGACAAAACTAGCTTTGAAGTAATTTTTAATTATAAAACATTTCATTAAAAAAAAAATTGGCAAATGAGATACATTTTAATTTGATGTTTGAACTTACAGAGGATAAACAGTCTGAGAGAGTGGCACCTCATCTTTCTCTAACTCTGCCATGATTTCTCGTCGCCTAATTTGGACAAAAAAAAAAGTAAACACTTTACAGATCAAAGGTCAAAAGCACTTTATGTTTTTCAACTTTATATACAATTATGTAATATGATACAATAATTTAAAAGGAGCAGATCACGATGAAAAAAATCACAATAAGTCAAATTGATCTAAATCAAAGAATCATGAATTTCTACAAGCTTCAAAGAGCGGACTTTGAAATGATTCAAATGTTTTTTAAGGCATCGATAAATCTTGTGCAGTTTCAATTTTTATTTTTTTTCATCAAATCTAATTATAAGAAGGGCACGATGACATTTGCCAAATTCTGAACAAAACAAAACTAAAAAAAGGTAATATTACCAAAATAACATTTGATACAGCATATCTTTTTTCTGCCAATAATGCTCACATTTATCTCATTCAATTAGGCATGAAAAGACAAAAAGTAGTAAAGACACATCATAAAGCCAACCACTCAAAGTGATAAATTTTTCAGCTCAGACGAAATGCAAAAAATACAGGCAGGCCTCTATAGTTATCAGGATTCTTAATTTGTGTGCAAAAATGTACCATCACATTGGTTAGGGATGTCCTTTTTTTTTTTAATCATAATGTTTAACATTAATAAGGAAGTAATCTGCAGAAGATATCAAACCTGCTTATATATGGATTTTTTTAGACAGGATGTGTCTTTTCTGTGGTAACGCAACAGATCTAGACTGAAGCCATAGTGGCTTTTACCACATTGAAGTGACACCTAGGAGATATAACTGCTTCTACAAGATTGAAGTGAGACCTAAAAGATATAATGGCCTCTACAAGATTGACTTAATACCTGAGAGATGTAATGGCATCTACATGATTTAAGCGATACCTGAGAGCTGTATTGGCTTCTACAAGATTGACGAGATACCTGAAAGATGCAATGGCATCTATATGATTTAAATAATGCCTGAGCGCTATACTGGCTTCTACAAACATGAAGTGGTACCTGAGGGCCATGTTGGCTTCCACAACATTGAAGTGAGCTATCAGTCCACCATACGGTGCCCCTGGGGTTCCTTCCACCATGTATTCTGCATATTCTACATGCCAAGATGTGGATGCCTCAGTGCTAGAACAAGACAGAAGAGATAAATGAAAAATTTTTACAATCCTTCCACTTCTAAAAGTTTTCTAGCCTATAGGACTATGCAGGACCAAGTGAAATTTGGCTTTTGGAAGTTGAAATGTCTTGAAGCCAGGCCTAATGAGTTGGATATGATGCATCTTAATTTGACTTGCAAAAGGCATTTAGTTTAAACCTTTTAATGCCAATTGGAATGCTTACCAAAAATTAAAAAAAAAACAAAAATCATAGTTGCAGATTCAAAATAGCTACAGATCCCGTTCTTATTAATACTAAGTTCTCGAAAAGAACATTGCAATTTCTCACATGAATGCTTAAAATTTTGTCAAATGCAATTTGTCCAGAAGAATCATAAAAATGATGTGATCTTTCCTATGTAAGACTAAGAGCGTTTTTTAAAGGCATGTTTAGTACATTGAACTATTTTATTTTAAAAACTAAAGACATTGGAAAAAGAGTAAGGTGGATGGACACTGTAGTAGTACATTGGTTTGATGAACAGATTAGTTGCAAGAACTAAGTTCATCTGATTGCACCCAAACCATGTGATCTATTTTATTTGTTAAGACTTAAACTTAAACACCAGTTCCACAAAACCAAAGAAATAAAACTTTTGACGGTTTAAGAGGTAACTTTTCTCCTTACTCTGGCTTTTCAAGACCTTTCTCTCTGAGTCGAGAGAGAACCTCTGTGCCACGCAGTGAGACAAAGGTTTTTTTTTTCTTGTGATCAAACTTGACAAGCTGGTACTCTACCTGAAGAATCAGAAATACAAACAAACCAAAAAAGAAAAAAAAAGGTTTTAAATTAACACTCAGATCAAGCAAAGCTAGAAATATCAGAAAGCCCACAATGTAACTTTAAAGACTCTAAAGTAAGAGTGACGATAAAATAATGAAAGCTCACACTCATTATGTAATAACTTGCATTAAAAAGCCATCGAAATATATGTATATATGCATATTGTTTTCCAACTCTTTAAACTTGTAACACAAGCAAACCATATTTGTTACAAAAATGGAAGTATTTTTCAAAAAAGAATATTTTTCAAATTCAAGTTATTTCAGAAGCCTGAGTTTGGGTAAGCTATCATATATGGAAGACTAATAGAACACCTACAGGTATTGTGAACTTTACCTCATCTCCCCAGTAGAGAATATCCTTCTGTCTACTCGCCAGTTTATGATACTGGGCCAGAAACTGTTGAATTCCATGCTTTCTAACGTGGTCTGCATACGCCTTTGTCTCCTCCCAGCTCAAAGGAGTTCCTTCTGACAGCAGCCCCATACTAGATCAATTTTGTCTTGGAATGAAGTTCACAAACACAAAATTGTATTACAAATTGAAGTCAAATTCAATTAAAACCACTTGCTGTTCTAAAACTATAACATTCGAATTTAGCTTTGTGCCTAAATCTTTCTGTGAAGTTGAAACTTGTAGACAATGAGAGGAAAAATTTAACAAGCTTCAGTTGTGTCTTTGAATTGAAAGCATTGGACATTTCACATAACTTTTGGCTTTATTAATAAATTTATAGAAATATACTTTGTAATCTCCACAGTTTTTAATTGTTCCAAGAGATTTTTAATTTATAAATGCACACAAAGAGAGTACTACAGGTAAGAGGAAAAACAATCCAGCCGTTTTTTAAGACACTTCTATTTACTTTACTAGTTCTATCTAAATCTATTTTTGCATCTCAGTATTCCTTCATCTATAATACCTGCACAAGCAAGATTTGATATGTGAGAGAATGAAATGACTTTTAATTTATTGAGCCATAATACCTGTTGATGATTTGAAAACGAATTTAATCATTTATTAATATTTGTTTCTATGTTGGCTATGAATTAATGGGGTTTTGTTTTTGTTTTGTTTATTTTTAATACGATGTATTATTTGTGTATTTTTGTCTGTTTTCAAATTTTGTTGAAATGGTACAAAACAAATTATACAGAAGTTGTAAATTAAATCTATGACAGACCAATGATCAATAAAGGAGTACTGTACATTCAAGCCAATATTTAGAAAGAAATTTTGAACGAGAGTTCTGATTGTAATCAGCACTAGATTAGGGCCTATTACCATTTTTTTTTAAGTTAAAAAAAAGAAGCGCCCGAAATTACTCAAAGAATTTCTTAATCCTTTCTGAATTTCTATTCTGAAACGCCCTTAGTGACTTATTCTGCAAAATTGTTTGAACAGTCACTGATATATTTGATGATAATTTGTGAAAAGTGTATCCCTTTAACGTGAAATGAAAAGCCACCACATGAAAGAAAGTTGACCAACATAGTCCAGCAATGGTTATTTAAAATCTATTTCAAATGGTTTTAACATTATCTGAACGTAAAAAAAAAGAAAAGAAAAGGATAAATGAGAGAAGGCCTACAAAAGATACTCAAATTTATAGCATTTTTGTCACAAGAGCAAAAAAAATAAAAATAAAACAAGAGCAAAACAAAACAAAACAAATGACGATTTAAGATCTGTCCCCACTCAAAGGATTGTACATATATATCATCTAAGATTTTTTTTCAGCGTGGATGTTTAATTTCAACTTGAAGCCTATCTCTAAGTTACCAAGTCGTAAAATCTTGTCAATCAAAATATATAAATTATAAACAGTAAGTTAAAGACAGATCTAGATGTATAATATACAAAGTTTAGGTAGACAAGTCCTCTTATAAAAAATTACCTTATTCTTATTTAACAGCTAGAATTAAATAATAATGATAAAATTTATTTATAATGTGTGTAGCCTGCATCTTTTTTCAACAATGTAGATCTAAAAAGCACTTCTTTGGTAATTTGCTCAACTTAAAAAAACAAAACAATTTAATTATGATTCTAAATACATATTTAGATCTACACATAAATATCTACAAATTTCTGCAAATAAGATATAAATGGCCTGCCTGCAATTCATATTATTATTTAAGTTCTGAAGCTGCTTGTGAGCCAATCATCTAGACCTAATCTAGATCTAGATCTAGATCATAATTAAAAGCTAAAAGTCAGTCTGTAATGCTGAGTCATAGTGAATCAACAAGTTAGATTTGAATAGCTTTCTTGGGAACAAGAATAAGAAATCAATACATGAAAGAACATTCTAGATCTAGATTGCTGCTTATATTTAAAGTAACATTTAAAATCATAACTACAGACAGGGCAGAACAGTCATCTTGATCCAGACCTAGTCTAGACTAGATCTTATCTAATGACCGGCATAATGAAAGTAGACTGCTACACGAGTGTTTTGTGAGGTTCGTTTATAAGATCTGGATCTAGACTAGGCCTATGAATTCTTATTTTAATGGCAATAAAAATAAATTTTAAAAAAAGAGGGAACAATTATAATTTACATCTAACTCTGCGGGCTTAACAACGTGTTTTTCTTAGGTAATTTTCTACGTGTTGTAAGCATAGGCCCTATTTGTAAGTCTTCTTTTGTTATCGCACTCGACTCTAGATCTAGATCTACATCTAGATTCTAGATCGGTCTGTTTACATATTTTGTCGGTAGCTGTTGAGGAACGGGAGTAAAAATTTTTTTAAAATACGAATCATTGAAATCGTTTTATAAGAATTGAATGAAAATGGGATAATTTACAAGATTTCTTACAGGTTTCTTTTCTTTTTAG
>BLXT01007613.1:952924-963360 GCA_019648995.1 Plakobranchus ocellatus | reverse complement strand
TGGTCATCAGAAACGATGTAATGACCAGGAGAGAGAGAGAGAGAGAGAGAGAGAGAGAGAGAGAGAGAGAGAGAGAGAGAGAGAAAGAGACAGAGAGACATAGAGAGAAAGAAAGAAAGAGAGAGAGACAGAGAGAGATAGAGAGAGAGAAAGAGAGAGAGAGATAGACAGAGAAAGAGAGAGAGAGAGAGAGAGAGAGAGAGAAAGAGAGAGAGACAGAGAGAGAGAGAAAGAGAGTGAGTGCACGGCATCAACACAATTACATTCCATTTTCACACACATTTCTTCACAAAATGTTCATTAAGATGTAGTGTAAAACCATAATCTATATGTCATATAAGAGTACTATCTCCATTTAATGTATCGAAGAGTTAAAGAAGGCTTGATGAGGCCTAAGGAGGCTCCAGCAGTGAGAGCGCCAGTTAAAGTAATTTTGTATTGTTATTCGTTGTTACTTTTTTATATGAGAGATTTTGGTTAAGCCCTTAAAATTTGGAATTTTAAAAATTTGTGTAAAAGGCATTTTGTACTTGTTGTTTCTTTTCCCCACAGTGCCCACATTTTCTTTGATATGAACCTAATTACAGTGATGCACATTGATATTCTGTTTTCAAATATGTGAGAACCTTCTTAATGGCAAACAGGCAAGAGCCTCCTTATCATCCTAGTGTGTTTGTATCCCACGGGGTACAAATACACAAGCTGTTCCAGGGTCTGCAATATAACTCACGAGATCTTTTTTTTTTATGAGTCACAGTCACAGGCATTTTTATATATGCTAGCATCTACATGAGGATGACTAGAGACAGTTGCCGTTCTATAGCTGCGCACAGCACGGCATCTCTCATTTGTTTTTATAAAGGTAGGCAACAAGGAATATGTAAGCGAACATATCGTCGACTTTAAGAAAAATAAGGTAATAACTAATTACGCAAGCAAGATATGAAATGCTGCATTTCAGGAAAAAACCTCAACCGCTGCAGCGTTCGATTTAGCTTCAGCGATCCCAAACAAGGTTATTTTGACAAAACAGCCCGGTGGAGTGGCCAAAATCGCAAGGCTTCTCTGACAACTGGTTGTAAATTGAGTCAAGATCTAGACTCGGAATGGCTGATCATGTGATGTGGCCTTTACTGGTTGTTGTCGTTGTTGTTGATGTTGTTGTTGTTGTTTGTTGTTGTTGTTGTTGTTATTGCTGTTATTGTTGTTGTTCTTGGTGTTGTTGTTGTTATTATTGCTGTTGTTGTTGTTGATGCTGTTGTTGTTGTTGTTTTTGTTGTTGTTGTTGTTGTAATATTTGGGCACATTTTGAATAGACTAGATTAGACCTATTTTTAGTTTTACAATACTATTATTGCTTTAGCTTTGTTTACCTTGTAAGATCTATATTTATCCATATTTTAGCAAACCTTGATTACATAATCTGATAATTCTACTTTATTCTAGAATTTGTTGTTTGTTTCACATTGACAAAGTAAGCCTGTGGGTTGCATAACTAGTGTTTTCTAGAAGCTGGGGGGAGGGAGGGTATAAAAAAAGCCGCTGTAAGATTGTTAGAAGAGCTTACAGAGATCGCTGAGAAACAAGCCGCCAAGATTAGAGAGCGGTTAGATCTAAGAAGTTGTGGAAATTAAATTGCAGTTCTGATATTATTCTTGATTAAAATTAATAGGTTTAAAAAAATCGGCAAGGCTTAGTATGATTTTTTTTCTTGTATTAAAAAAAAATCATTGCCACTGACAGTGTGTAACTAGATCTATAACTAAAGAGCTCCAAGCAATTCGTGACTGCTTGATACAATGTTGTACGCCTTTTTTTATTTTACCAAAGTAAAGATACAACATCTCAGCAAGAGACAAATTTTGCTCAACCTCAAGTGGAAGATTATTCAGGAGCCTCTATATGCTAGTGTAGGACAGTAGATCTTGAAACTCACTAAATGGTGCCGTCTCACTGCTACCATAGGACGGCAATTGAATACTCTACACGGTGCGCTCACAACTGGAATAGGATGCATTTCAACACATAACGTGGTTCTCTCATTGCAAGCGTGGATCAGTATTTGAACACACGACACGTTGCTCTCACTGCTAGCGCCCTACTTATCTGAATCTTCCGCAAAGTCCTCCTCAGCGGCAGATTCTATTGAAAATATAGATTGATTGCCTTGTTGTCGATGGTCACTCCTGGTCATCACCAGGTTTCGGGCACTGTCATGCAAAGAGGTTACTGCATTCTCTCCCTAAACACAAAGCTCTTTTCCAAAAGTTGAGCTTAACCGCTGGAATGCGATTGACTCTTGAGCTCATCTTTTCGAAAACACCTTTTTTAAAAAAATCGGAGCCTATTGTGATTCACTCTGAGGTAACCAAAGATAGACTAAGAAACACGTTTTAGAGCACAGGATGCTGTATTAAATGCTTAAAATGATGCTTTGCAACAGGACTGTCGAAAATGGAACCAATCTAACATGCAACCGTAGGTCAAAGCCTGCAAACGGCGGAGAAACCTAATTAGGTCAACGGCAATCCATAGCTATTTTTAGCCTTGACTGTTAGTTACAAAGCAAAGGCTAGCATACAGTCCCTACACAAACTGCCAGGAGAATCTTGCAACAAGACCAAACACAGATATCGTTCTTAACAGGTATCTTAACGATATGAAAAGAAGAATCATTTCAGATCTGTTTCTAAGATTTTATTGTCTTGAAAGAAGTCATGTCCTTATTAGTGTAGAAACCTTTGCAGTTCAATAAAAGCAGATGTTAACAATCCGTCCACTAACTTAGCTGCGAAAATTAAACTGAACTTTCTGTGACTGCATCAGTCTCGAGGGAGAAACTAAGGCATTACTTTTTTAAATGAAAATCAAAAGTAGGCGCATAGTGCGTAGAATTTTTTTTCAGTTTTACTTACTGTCTTAGGGTTTTCGATAGGACTTCGCGTCCCGTGTTTCATCAATATCTTCATACGCCGCCGATCAGAACCGCCTAAAACAGAGATGCAAAAATTGAAGGAATTGGCAAATCGAAGGGTGCAGGCTACTTTCACAATGATGAGTTAGTATTAGGGTAATTTCTTTTTTTTTTTTCTTTGTGATTCATAGAGTGAGAATCTAGAACAATCTAAAACTAACTTTCCATGTAGTTGAAAACAACCAATCGAGCTCAAGATTTTAGGGTATTTTCCGAGAAAAGGAAACTGTGGGTATGTCGTATGTGTATGAAAACTGAATCGTGATCACCGTCGAATACTGAATGTATCAAACACATAGTTTAAAACTTATTGTTCATCTTGTTAAACATTTTGTAAGAACTGCGTTTATTCGTTACAGAACACTCAGAAGAACTCTCTCTCTCTCTCTCTCTCTCTCTCTCTCTCTCTCTCTCTTTCGCTTTCATTCTCTATTTCCCGACTTCTCTCTCTTTTCCTCTCTTATTTACCGTCTTTCTCTATTTCGTTTTTATTTTGTCTCTTAATCCTTCATTTTCCTTCCCTCACTTGTTCTCTTTTTCTCACCATCTATCTATCTATCTATCTATCTATCTATCTATCTATCTATCTATCTATCTATCTATGAACTATCTATCTATGAACTATCTATCTATGAACTATCTATCTATCTATCTATCTATCTATCTATCTATCTATCTATCTATCTATCGACTATCTATCTATGTATCTATCTATCTATCTATCTATCTATCTATCTATCTATCTATCTATCTATCTATCTATGAACTATCTATCTATCTATCTATCTATCTATCTATCTATCTATCTAACTATCTATCGACTATCTATCTATCTATCTATCTATCTATCTATCAACTATCGATCTATCTATCTATCTATCTATCAACTATCTATCTATCTATCTATCTATCTATCTATCTATCTATCTATCTATCTGTCTATCTATCTATCTGTCTATCTATCTATCTATCTATCTATCTATCTATCTTCTATCTATCTCTTTTTCCGCTCAGTCTCTCTCTCCCTCTCTCTCTCTCTCTATTCCTGCCTCTGTTTCTTCCTCCCTCTATCTCTTTCCATTTCCCCCATCTATCTACCTTTTTACTTATCCATCATATATATACAATCGTATAAGTGTGCTTGGTAGAGATAGACGTTTGGTGGAGATAAATGTGGCTATGATTATTTTTCTGTATAGAACTAGAAGCATTTCTGCCATTGTTTCTCTCCTTTAATTCTGCCTTTTCTCCATCACAAAGAAAAAAAAATGCAATAATATTTTGGCAAGGATAGGATCACGCTTAAGTGTCATTTTGGTGACTGACTAACGTTCTCCAATTCCAATTATATTACTGTGAGGATATCTCATCGATCTTATCAGTTGATCTTAGGATCAAAATGACTAGTGCATGGCGGCCATTAGACCCAGACAAACTCGGTGAGACCTAAGACGCGAGTGAAGTAGCGGTAAGGCTATTACATCCTGGCATTTTCACAAAAAAATCACAGAGCTGTTCCAGGTTTCCCTCCGCCCATGCCGAGTATTATGGAAGGCTGTTACATTCTGGCATTTTGACAGAAAAATTAAATCACAGCGCTGTTCCTGGTTTCCCTCCGCCCATGCCGAGTATTATGAGTCTCACTGCCTTCCATCAATAACTGCAGCTGCAGAAAAGCGCATTTACAGCTGCACCTTACCACATCTGTAGCTGTAGGAGTACGTTGTGACAGTTGTAGTCTGTGTGACAAATTATGTCTTGATCTAGATTTTTTTACTTGTAATATTGAATCAAATTTCAAATTGGCCTCGGCTAGACCTATTACTTTAACAGCGGTATTATTATTATTATTATTATTATTATTATTATTATTATTATTATTATTATTATTATTATTATTATTATTATTATTATTATCATTATTATTATTATTATTAATATTAATATTATTGTTATTTTTATTATGATTATTATTATTATTATTATTATTATTATTATTATTATTATTATTACTTTTATTGTTATAAGCTTTGTTTATCATTTAAAATCAAGGGATTTCTAGAAAGTTTTGAAAGTTGAGAAAAGGCTATTTACAGGAAGTTGTTTGATTGTAAACTAGAGACGCGCTTGGAATGCCATTAAAAACCACTAGAGATGTTACGAGTTAAGGATGGGATAATTATTGATTGTCAATATTTTTAGCCAACCGTGTTTAAATAAGACGGTAACCACAATTTTTTTTCTTGCATGAATAAAAGTGGTATCCTTCATTATCTATATTGCAGATGAGCGTTTACAGTTAAAGCCTACAAGAACTATAGCTAAAAAAGAGCGCTTCTAGGCTACATGGGAAGGCTGTAGATGTAGAAGAGCGTCGTTAGAATTGTGGACTGCATAAACTGTAGCTGCAAGAGCGCATTGTTACAGTTGTGGACTGCATAAACTGTAGCTGCAAGAGCGCATTGTTACAGTTGTAGACATCAACTGTAGTTGTAGGAGAGCGTTGTACAGTTGTAGACGGCAGCAACACTGTAGCTGTAAAAGAGCGTTGTTACAGTTGCAGACTACAACTGTAGCTATGAGAGAGTGCTATTAGAAATGTACAGCATAAACAGACAAACAAACCATCTATTTCATATAGAGATAAAAAAAAAAAAGCTCAAGTTTGACCACATGGGTCACAAATTCTTGCTTCAACTTTCATGTTTTTCATCTCAAGATGATTTGACCCTTTACCTTCAGCCACTGTACTGCTGCTGGTGAAGTTAGTGATCTGTTGCACAAGTACAAATACAATCAGAGCAACTGCGATCCATATGAGTGCATTGTCGAAAAAATGAAAGCCAGGCTTTTTCTTATCCTTTGGGACTGGCGAGAAAAAAGTAAGCATTACGGGGCAAAATAGAAAGTGCGATAATTTTCCTAATTCCACGACAACGAAAACCTTTTTTCCGCTTCTTCAGATTATGTTCTTTTCGAAAAAAAAAGCAAACAAACCAGTGCTCACCAGGTCGCAGCAATTGCGTTGGATATTGGAATATACTTCTGATAACTACCATATAAGTAAATTCAAAGCTTGTAGGACATAACAATTTACGTTGATAATTTTGTCTCTCATCTGATTTACATTGAATTAGTATACTGAGATTGCTACAGAATGGAAAATGTTGAAGATTTTGGACTCCCTTGCCAGATTTTCCAATTGATGTTTCGGATTTTATACGATTTCTGCTCTTTTCTACATTACAAAGGACAATAACTATAGGGTTTTGCTGTCGTAATTGTTATAGGATCAGCACAAACCTGATACGATGAAGAGCTCACTCATGTCTGTGATATCAAAACCTTCTATGTAAGTCCTGTTGTAGGACTGGCATGCTAGTCGTTTGTTTTGAAGGTCCAAGTTCACCATCAGCGTCAGTATGGACGTCACTTTAGTGCCACAGCTAGACTGATTGTACTCTGAGTGGTCCGAGAATTTGTAAATGTTACTTTAATTGTTCTTTACCTTTACAATACATCAATTTTATTTGGTAGGATAACAAACGTAAGGATTGTTCTTGTCAGGGTACACAAAAGTACTTTTCTCAATTTATGTATCCATTTTTTACCAATTTGAAGCAATTTACGAATAATTTATGTGACATTTATGATAATATACTTTATCATGTACCATTAATTACATCTAGAAATATTGTTTTTGTCTATCCATCTATCTATACACTTTTATATATATATATATATATATATATATATATATATATATACACACAAAATTATATACTATATTTTCTAGCCATGACCTGACTAGATAACTATTTAATATATGCGTCGGGCGCAAACCGACCAAGGACTTTTTGATTAATGTATCACTACCTAATTTTACCCAAGGAACTTGCATTATGAGATTATCTGGAACAAGTTTTTATGAACCTTATTTCAAATCTGCCAAAGAGTGTAAAACTTACGAAGAAAAAAAAAAACTGTAGCAATTGTTAAACCTGCAATCCTCAAAAAATCGTTACCTACATTCTTACGTCCACGGCAGTTTTGTTTTCAATTAGTTAAAACTGGTTGGATGCTCCATTTATTCTTTATCTATTATTATAATATAGTGCAGAGTCATGGACACCACCTGGCCGAATAACGTGTAGATGTAATTAAGTATCCAATATGTGGAAGTTCCGAGGAAAAAGCGGCAATTGTTAATGCTGAGGGGTTGAAGACTCGAGACAAGTTTGAATAAATGCTGAATAGCTTTGCACTATCAAAAGAGATCGAAATGTAGACCTATGTTCAGTCTAGGCACGACAGCGAAGATGAGAGAATAAAGTGAACAACCAGTTAGATTTAATTAGATTAAAAGTTTCAAAGACACTTTCCGCTTGTAAATACACAATTTGCTATAAAGCGAATGGAGCAGGGTTGAAATATAGCTGAGGCAAGGAGATTGAGACCAATTCTAACCATTCAGATGTAGAGAGGACTTTTTCCGACAATCAGAGGCCACTTGATAAATTCTTTTTCGTTCATTAGAAAGCATGTTCTAGAAAGTTCAAGCGCAATCAAGAAACGCAAGATAAATATAAACTGTGTTTGAAATCAAGCATTGTTAAAGCTTCAGACTTAAGTTTAGAACATATCAGTGGTTCATAACATTGAATATTGATTACAAACGTGTCACTCCTTTGGACTAGCAAGAGATTTTAATAATGCCGGCCGACACTCCGCAGTAATCATGCAGGCTGGGTTTCCATTATACTAAAAGGGTTTTTTTTGCCTCCTGACCGTCAATGACCGACCAAAAGTCAGGGCTCTTTGATCCAACTAGATACAGCTTTTGGTCGGATGTAAGTTGGATCTAGGCATGTTAGACTGTGCCCGGGTTTGAGCAGAGAGAAGGAAAAACAAACTTTAAAAAAGGAACAAAATATGTGCGGTAACAGATATGTGATTTTTTTTTCAAGAATTGTGAAAATTTACTGGACTGAAAAGAAAACAAAAATGAAAAAAAAAAAAAAACACTAAAAGAAAGAGAGACAGGAAGATCACCAATCAACATTATCAGGAAGAGGGAGGCATAACTGTTTTGTCACACCTTGAGGAGTGGAAAAATAAAACATTCGATTGGAACAGAAAATATAATGGCAAAAGAGCCCGTGGTCGATAAAGAAGTAAAACGTTAGATTGCCAATATGGTATAAACATAAGGAAGCAATCCGACCATCACTTCATAGCAATGGAAGATAGGATGAAGTGGAGAATCATGTATGTAAACGCTCTTCAGCATGATACTGAATAATGATGAAAACGATTTAATCGCTCTAGAATGAATTGAGGAATCTCATTTTCAAGGCAGAATTGGAAAATACTAACTTTGATCCCCCCTCCTCCCCTTCCCCCCCCAACCAAAAAAAAAAATTAAAAAAAACCAAACAAACAAACAAAAAAGACTTTGACACGTGGGGCCCTACCCACGTGTTGATCGGCCTTGCTAGATCGAATAATTATTACACGCAGTTTCTCTGTCCGGCCCAACCCGGACTGGCGGAGGAAAAGAGTGTTGCATAACCGCACGCCACACGACTACAGTGACTAGGCTGTCATCGGATCGTATAATGGATTTTATCTATTTGCTCAAAATGTTCACTGTGACGTCTGGCATATCAAGGCTTCCTAACTGATACTTTTACATCACACAAACAAGTCAGATCCAGTACTCTGAGTTGCTGCAATAACACGTTCATTATGTTTATAAAGTTTATTTGACTACATACTACAATATAATATTATAAAGACCATCTGCTGCTCGCTGGGTGGCGAAGACTCTACATTTTAATATAGGAATAAGAACAACTGACCTAACCTATTCTAGCCCTACTCTATGGTCCCCCCTTCCCCCATACCGGGCGAGGAGTTAGAAAATTACATGTATAGGCTTCGAGACTTTACTTAAAACAAAAAAAAAAACTATAGAAAAACTACAAAGCTGACAACTATTCGAGCTTCGCTCGTGGCTACATGTTTTTACATATCTATCCTGCTGCTCTCTCAAACAACTACCTCTACCTCTGCGACTGAACTGGACAGTTGGAGAGCGAATCCTACACTAACTGAATGAGCATCGTACATAGGCTCAGAGAAATTCAAGGTGGGGTCTAGGGCGGAAACAGAAACGGTACGTCTTATCAGTCAGGGGTAACGTTACTCAATCCTGGCGCCTTCTCGGGCCCAGCTTGTCGAAATAAATCACCATGATCTATTCAGTCGATTTTCAGTGTCTGTGTATGTGTCTTCTTAGGGAAACAATACTGTTTCCGCCCTGAAACCGGTATTTGACCAACATCAGATTTCCTCTCTACAGGTGAAAATTCTCTGCCCGAAATTTATGCTTCTAGTTTGGTGGTCTAGCGGTAGATCGTAACTTTGATAAAGAGGAGTAGTTGAAACAGATACACGTGTGACAACTATTGGGGAATGAATAATGACTAACATGGGAGTGGGACTGAAAAATGTTACAAGAGGCGGCAAGGAGGTCGCAGTATCATCTGTCTGCACGGTTTTCCTTTATTTCATGTTTACACTTTTACAAAAATCAGCTTTCTCTTTTTGTTAACCCTAGGCCTTAAGTCCTTTTGATTCTGAATTTGAAAAAAATATCGTTTGTTCATATTTAAACCGTTTTGATCAAGAGCTACCCTTTTTTGTCATTCCACACTGGGATAAAATCTATCGATTGCAACTCTTTAAAAAGTTAATCGGTTTTAAATGTCCATTTGGCAAGGCCATAAAGATACAAATTTAAAATCATGGATATAAAACGCTTGAATTAAACAGGTTTCAATATACTATTATTATATCACATGTACAAGTTAGACTTGTAAACAAGAATACCGAAGTTTCCAAGGCACAGAAAATCGACCAGTGCGTGATGCTAGTTGCAACACAGCAAACTAGGAAGAGAAAAAGATAAGCAGTGCATAGTTGTAGATAGCGGTGTGAGAGCGAGCAGAAAATAGATCGTGTAAGATAAAACAAAACATGGAGACAATCAGCCACTTTTATAAAACGTGATTGGTAGGCCGAGTACTCAATTATTTTTCTTTTTGATCAACGTCCGGATTGACCATATGTAATGAGTCGCTAGCCTTATCTTGAGTGCTAAAGACAGACTTAAGGTATGAACTGAGTGCATCACCTTTCCTCTCTGCACCCTGTTCCTCCGATCTGAGCTTTCGACATGACAATGGGAGAGAACTGAATGTGCCAAGTTTAGGATTCCGCCCCCTTTCCGTTCGTGAATACCTGATACCCGAGATGTCATTGATACACCGTATTTAGTTTACTATCCTACCATTGTGTTGTCAGCAGTCATTTAGCTCAATGAGAGCTTTTCAACTACTTTTACTGTTTTGAACGAAAAGAAAAAAGGCCGTTCAAATATAATCTTACGCCTTGGAGG
>BLXT01007613.1:912975-924332 GCA_019648995.1 Plakobranchus ocellatus | reverse complement strand
TAGTAGTAGTAGTAGTAGTAGTAGTAGTAGTAGTAGTAGTAGTAGTAGTAGTGGTAGTAGTGGTAGTAGTAGTGGTAGTAGTGGCAGTAGTAGTAGCAGTAGTAGTAGTAGAAGTAATAGTAGTAGTAGTAGTAGTAGTAGTAGTAGTAGTAGTAGTAGTAGTAGTAGTAGTAGTAGTAGGAGTAGTAGTAGTAATAATAGTGGATGTAGTATTTGTAGTGGTAGTATAGTAGTGATGTTTTGTTAGAGGAAACAGAATAAGTTATTTTGAAAAAATAAATAAGTGCATGTTTGTTTCACATGTGTTCAAGACGATTCAGTGGCCAATGTAAAATAACAAATTAATTTCAATGTAATTTTAGAAGCCATGCAACAAAAGAAAAAAAAAACACTTCACATTTTACCTTTTATAAAATAACAATAATAATAATAATAAAAAAATCAATATCTTTAAACAATATTAAGGTGTGCCATGTTATTCCTGTAGAGTGCAATACGCTCCAGTAAGTGTATGTCAACATGTCATTTAATCACTGGACAGTTTGTGTGCTCTCTTCGGACGATCGCCAAAAACAGTTGAATCCAACGGCTGCAATACTTCTAAAGATACTACTGGTCACGCCACTGAACGTTACTAATGGATGTTCTCCCGCTAGAGACGCCAATCGTATACAGTCCACAGGATGACAACGCTGGTGGTTTTTTTTCTGCAGCAGACGAAAGACCTGGAGTGTTTTCCATTGCAGATATAAAGGTGGATATTCAGCCAATTTCTCGATGATGATCGGAGTTTTATCGGAAATATCAACGTTGGTAATATACTCTCCAACAGATTAAACTTTTGATCGATATTCTACGGGAAATTATAACGTTTTTGCATACTGTACCGTATACTAAAATTGTTGTGGATATTATATGAAAAAAAAAAAAACAAACTGATGGATACTCTCAATCATTTCTATGGATTTTGAGAAACCAGCCTTTGAAATTCATTTTTTTTTCGTTTTTGCACTTTTTAATTAATTATTAAAAAAAAAAAAATTATGAAATTTTCTACTAACCCATACTATCCAGCTTTCATCATCAGGTATCTTATCTAGAACAGACACTGGCAATCATGTTTTCCCGCACAAACCTATTCTTAGTAAACCTTATAAATTCGCTATTGCTATCCTTGCCTATTGACGATGAATTACGACTTTCAATAAAAGTTATTTTCTGTCTACCTCTACTGCGTTTGCCTTCAATCTTTCCAGTGATTGCTAAGTGTTCATAACTTTTGTGTCGGCAAATATGGCCTAAAAACTGTAGTTGCCCCTGTCGTATTGTTTTAATTAGCGATCGGTAGAGATTAGCCTTTTTCAGTACCAATTCATTTGACATTTTTTCTGTCCATGATATCCTCATCATTCTTCTAATAAACCACATCTCTATTGCTTCTAGTTTTTCCTCTATTTATTTGTTTGTTGTCCAAAACTCAGCACCATACAAAAGTACTGACCATACAAATGTTTAAATTACCCTTATTTTGGTTTTCATACTTATGTTTCTTTTGGCCAGTATTGGTTTCATTTTTTGGAATGTATGTTTGGCATGGATGTTCTTTTTACTTTTTTCACTTGTACATCTGCCATCTGATGTTATCAGGTAACCGAGATATTTGAATGTTTTTAAACTTGTTTGATTTGTTCGCCTTTGCTATCAAAATTGCACTTGGGTGTAGAGGATTATTTTGAGATGACCATACATTCCATTTTTTTTACATTCAAAGACAGGCCAATTCTTTCGCCCTCTAAAACCATAGTATCTAGATGTTTTGGAGTTGTTCCCCAGATTCTGCTATTAAAACTGTAACATCTGCATATCTCAGATTATTAAGATTCTTAAGATTCTCTCCATTTATTTTGAAGCCTGATATATCATCAAGATTCCTTAAGATTATTTCACTATGTAATGTCAGCTTGGACCCGATCTCAAACTTTCTTTGCCTCCCAGACTCATTTCGAGGAAGCATCTCGCTGGATAATTTTTAAACAAGCAATTAACTCAGTGAGACCATTTACCTCCCTAAAGTGAGCGCTCACATACACACAAATCCAAACAGTCTCTTCAAGATGTTTCTCCTTTCTTAGATCTTTGAAAATCCAAAGCCCTTCATGGACTTCATTGGACCGTCAAGTTTAAGTGTAAAATCATTGTATCATGTAGGGATTACATGATTATGCTCCACATCACATCACAAGTTTGTGAAAAATCCCACACACATTGTAACTGTATCACACAAACACACACACACACACACACACACACTCATTTTGCCCTGACGTAGACCTATATTTTTAATTAAAATATAAAATTGTACAAAAGCCACAATGGAAACACACAGAGGCCTAAACGCAAAGCGAGATTTCACCGAAATGTTAATAGAATTAGTGAGAAAATTGATCTATATGATTTAGATATAATAAGAATGTTCTCGCCTAGATCTAGATTCCTCTATCAATATGAAGATATAGACTTGTGTTCAATCTCATTAAAGATATATTTCAAATAATCATTTCTAAAAAAATAAAAGAATACATTCAGGTTATTAATCGGTATTTCTGAGTTTGGTTTTGAAAAAAAAAAAGAACTACTCCAATTTCACGCGTTCTCTTTCTTTACTATAAGCAATGCTAGGTCGTGCATTGTTATTCCAGCTACTGAGGGATCAACACAACTCGGTGGTGTGTAACAACTGACCCCGAGCTAATGGCCTATTGGTTCTTGTAGTTAATAGATCAACAAGTCTAGGTGGGCCGATCATTGAATCATGTAATGTATGCATAAAACAAGCCAATCACAACAGGCATTGCCGCAGGCTACGGTTGTGAAAGACAGATACAAATAGTCGTGAAGTTTTCCCCCATCCCTTGACCGTAGCCTTTCGGAGGCAAAAAACGTCAAAGCATTTCAATGGCTGTTCTGAAACTGCTTGAGCCTCATGTTTACTGATGACCATGCTCACTGAATATTAGTTTTACACAACTCTAATCCTAACATCATAATAGAGAAGATATGCAAACACACACATGTCCAACCTCTTATGAGCTCGTCAGTTTTAGATCTGTCACTAATTATGAACAGAATAGGCAAGACTGTCTTCATAGCCGTAATATAGTTATTACTAAATAATGGAGGCATGAACACCAAACATGTAAACATGCCCAACAGTGCCACAGTAACTAACCAACATCCATCTTACATTTTTTAGTCTTAGAACCAAGCCAAAGTCATTTTCTACTTTTATTTTAGATTCAAAGAAACAGCAACAGACTTAGAAGGAATACATCTCTCTTAAGATTTTTTAAAGCTCTATAGGTATTGTTGATAATTTTTATAATAAATTAATATTGGTATGTATTTTTTTTTTTTTGTTTTATCTAAAACTGACTTAATACTAACCACTGTGGTGTTCTCTCTTTTTTTCGGTGGGGTTTAAAAAGTCCAGAACATGAATGGAAGTGAATGGGAGCCAGATTTATTTTCAGACAACCAAAGTGATGAGGTAAGTGCTATATTATAGTGTTCTAGCACTTGCTTTCTATGTAGGTCTCATTTCTTTAAGATTTAATTGTTCTGTTAATTATTTTCGTGAAGGAAGCAATTCCGTATTCGTACTATCTCCAATTTTTTTTGTAAAAGTTTTGAAATTTTAGAGATTTAAAAAAAAAAACAATTTGGAGATAAATTGAAATTTTTTGAACATGACATTATTTTGGTTAATGAAGTGTTGGATAGCACTAAATATTTTAGCAAAAAGCAACATATAATAATAACAATAATCATATTTCTTTCAATGATCATGAGAAATTTTTTTCGGGCCCAACTCAAACTTTTTTAAACTGGAAAATCTAAGTTTAATGTTTGCCTCTCTTCTGGTTCAGGTTTTTTTGTTCAGGATGATGACTGTGTACCAAGCTCATCTGTCTCTCGTGTGATAACGACGGTGTCAAGTCTGTTTGTGGTAATATTTTTAAGTGTATAGAATAATGATAATTCCTTGGATAAGTGTACATGGCAACTTAAACATTGGATATTTTGGCCTTTTAATAAATATATCTTGTTCCTTTCAGTGGATAGAACATTTTAAAATCTTGCATGATTTCTTAAGGTTAGAAAATAGATGAGCCAACTCTTATTCATTTAATTATGATCTTTAAATAGACATAAATATAAATAAATGAAACAGTACTTTTAAAGACAGGATCAACTATATAGTAATAAGTGGAAAAGTGACAGGCAACTTTCTTTTGATCATGCAATGAGAGAAGGAAAATTAAAATATCTAAATGTTACGACTGGAATCATAAAAAGAAACTAAATGGAAGTACAGGAGACACCAGAAAGTCAAGAAAACAGTGACGGAGGAAAATACTTTGTTAGGAAAGGCAAGAGCAATAAAATTCCTTGAGGAAACAAATGTTCAGAGAGCCATAATTTGAGCTTTGGCAGAATCTTCTGAGCCACAAGTGGGTTAAGTCTTCTGCCTTTGATACTTTAAAAAAAATTATTTGCATTTACTCCTATCCCCTTTCCTCTCAAACATTCTTTAGTGAAATGTCCATTTATGAAACCTTAGTTAAGTTCAAGGAAGAAGGAGAAGTTAAGCTGAATTTCTGTCTTTGGTGCTTTATCTATGTGCTTTGTTTACCTTATTTTTTCAGTGCCCATGATAGCAGCTGTTGAATCAACCAAAACGATAGCAAAAAAAAAATAACCACTAATGTGAACAAACATCATTATTACTGATACTAAGGTCGATAGAAATTTCTTTTCAGAGTTTATCAGGAATAAAAGTGATAAAGATAATATGATCACATGATATAATACATTTAATTTTAATGCTTTGATTATCCCTGAATTTTTCTGCGTTCAGTAAGGCATTGTATCAACTTTTTAGATTTTTGTTTGTCCCAAAAGTCTCTTCATAAATGCATCTGCAGAATTAACCAGTCTGAGAATACTCAGCCTTGAGACTTATATTTCATTGCGCATTAAAATACAAACCACAGTGTTTTTGTATGACTCAAAATTGAAACATGCAATAAACACCTTTCAAATGCCTTGGCAATAATAGAGCTTTACGGATATCATCTTATTATTTAAACGATATCGAAGTTGATGTGCTTATATAATATTTGAGAAAAATAATGAATAGAAATAATTGACCTTTTTATTCTTAGCTGGAGCCAAGCTCGCAGTGCTTTATCTTTTGATTAAGTTTTTAGTGAAATGTTATTCTTATCAATATAAAATTGCAAATTTAACTTACTACATGTTATGTATCAAAGCCTGAAGGCTCAATTTTTTTGAACACGGGATCAACATTTTTAAAATAAACCTTTATGATTTTTAATACAATGAAGATGGAACCAAAATATTATTTTGCAATGCATTTTCAATTCTATAATTTTATGCTACTTGGATGCATACAGGCTACATCTTGAAATTACAAGGTTTTAGTTATTTACATCCTTGGGTTATAAGAGCCTACGTTATCTCAGGCTTTAAGGTCCTCCGTCTGGCCAGGGTGCCGGTGACGTGGCTCGAACGGGCAACAGAAAGGTCCCTGCAGATCTGAGGGCAGACTCGCTAACCACTGAGCCATCCTTACCCCACGCTTTGATGGTGCAAGCAATACAGAATCCTAACACCAACCTACTAATCTGAGTACCATTGTCAACATTTTAAAACCTTTTTTTTTGTCTGTCAATGAAGGTTTTCTACAATGAAAAAAATAGGACTTTAATGTATGAATGTAAACGATCTGTAAATCTAACCTTACTGTGTCTGTCTATATTCTTAACGTGTTGTTTTGATTTTACTGTAATCACTGTAAATAAAATTTCAAGTTGATAAAATAAAACAACAACAAAAAACGGTTTGCGTGCTGGATCATCTTCTTAATAGTATGGTATTATGATAAGGCTTGTAGCTAAAACACTTTTTTTTTTGTCACAGCAGATATTAAGCCATTAAAAAGAGTGTATACTGCGCAGTGGAATTACCTACTCTGTTAGCTCAGGCCGTGAACATAAGCATTTGCCTGAAAAATCGTCAATTTTAACTTCGCGCTGGTATGTTCTCGTCTTGTTTATTTGTCTTGTTTTATAAATCATTAGAATTAGCAAAATCGTCCCTTTGCAACGATGTTACTTTTGTTTTTATTGCTTTTATAGGGATGTCCACATATACAGGCCATTTTTCAAGCAGGTCAGAATTTCCCACAAGATTTACTGTAACTTTCTCCCTAAATCTGTAAAAATGTCTACTTTTTCTCTCTGTCAAAATCTCTCGTGCCTCTCCCTCTCTTTCCCTAATTCTGTAAAATTGTCTCTACATCTCTTTTTGTCAAAAATTCTCTCTATCTCTCTCCTTAACTTTAAAAAAGTGTCTCTACATCTCTTTCTGTCAAAATTCTCTCTCTCTCTCTCTCTCTCTCTCTCTCTCTCTAACTCTGTAAAAGTGTCTCTATGTTTACATCTAAAAACTCCTCTCTCTCTTTCTCTCTCTCTCTCTCTCTCTCTCTCTCTCACTCACTCACTTTGTAAAAGTATTTCTATCCCTGCACCTCTTTCTGTTGAAATTTCTCTCTATATATATCTCTTTCCCTTTCTCTCTCTTTCTCCTGTTCTACCTCTATCAAAAGTACAATCAAAATTTCTCTCTCTCTCACTTTCTCACTCTCTCTCTCTCTCTCTCTCTCTCTCTCTCTATCTCTTATTCTCCTTCTGTCAAAAGTACGCTTGAAATTTCTATCTGTCCCTCTCTATCCTTCTCTCACTCTCTTCCTCATTCCCTCACTTTGTCTCTATCTCTGCATCTCATTCTGTCAAAATGTCTGTCTCTCTCTGAGTCGCTATCTCTCTAAGTCTCTCTCTTGCTTTTTCTCTCTGAGTGTCTCTCTCGCTCTTTCTGCCTCCCTCTGGGTCTCTCTCTCCCGCTTTTTCTCTAAATTTCTGTCTTACTCACTCTCTCCCTCAATATCAATCTGAGTCTCTCTTTCTTGTTCTCTCTTTGTCAAAAGTTCACTCAAAATTTCTCTCCCTCTCTCCCTGTCTCTCCTTCTCTCTCACACTCCCTCATTGTCTTTATCTTTGAATCTCTTTCTATAATGATTTCTTTCTCTTTTTCATTCTCGAGTGTTCCTCTCTCGCTCTTTCTCTCTTCCTCTTGCTCTCCCCTCCTGTCAAAAGTTGACGCAAAATTTCTCTCTCTGTATCCCTCCTATCTCTTTGAGTGTCCCTCTTTCTTGCTCTTCCTCTGTCAAAAGTTCACTCAAAATATCTTTCTTCTTTTCTCTTTCTCTCTCTCACTCCCTCACTCTCTGTCTTATCTCTGCATCTTCTGTCAAAAATTATCTCTCTCTCTCTCTCTCTCTCTCTCTCTTTCTCTCCCTCTCTTTCTCCTGCTCTACCACTGTCAAAAGTATTATCAAAATTTGTCCCTTTCTTTCTCCCACTCCCTCACTCTATCTATCTCTTTCCCCACATCTCTTCCTGTCAAAATATCTCTCTCTCTCTCTCTCTCTCTCCTTCTCTCTCACTCTCGCTCTCTCTCTTGCGCTCCCTGTGTCAAAAATAGACTTAGAAATTTTAAATCTATCTTATTTTCTCTCCCACCGTTTTCTCTCTTTCCCTTCTCTCATGCACGAGCTTCATATCAATTTTATTTAAAAAAAAAAGATGTCTCTAGAATCAGTGAGTGCTAAATTCTTGATAGTATAGTCGTATTTTAAAGCCCTGTTATGAAGCGAGGACAACGTATAGATAAAGTATCAAAATTACTGTATATCTCTAGATTCTACTAATAGTAAGTTAAATCACAATTCTATAATACCTCTCTGTCCCTAGGAAATTCATAAACGTGGATGCCTATTATAGCGCCATTCCTCCCACCTGCCAAAAAAAAGTCTATCGCTCAAAATAATTTAAAAAAAAATCCAAATCCATCAAAATAAGAATACAAATGCCAAGTTAAGACCTATTCACACCGCGATGTGTATGTTGTCATAATGATAGTCGTTGTAACGTGGGTGAAATGGTTATTCAAAATTCAAGTCGTCATAACGCTGAAGAAACGTCCAGAAATATTAAGCGACCACTTAGTTTTCCATATTTTTTTCTATAACAACAAAACACAAACCAATAACATGCTGACTAATGTTAAGAATAAGTGTGTTAGATATACTATCTTTGGCATTGTAGCTTGAAAAACGGCTCACGTAACATCGGTCATCCCAACCATGATTTGCACAACGGTCGTTCTTAACAGGAATTAATTGTTATATGAAACAATGTTGTTAAACTTTTGAAGTGATTCGGTATTGTAAACATGATTCTAATGACTCAGTATTGTAAAACTGGTAACAACAGCTCATTGTTAAAACAAAATGGCTATGCCTCAGTGTTGTAAAATGTTTTCAATGGCTCATTATGGTAAAATTAAGTGGCAATCGCATATTGTTGTAAAGAAACCGACAATGATTCGGTTTGTAACAACGATGGCAATGACTCAAAATAGAAATGTTCGATATAAGTGGAGAAACTTAATCTATTTCAAGTTCTCTTGCAAAAGATACAGAAAAAGCTAGAGATCTAGGACGGTAGAAAATGTTTGTAGATAGTATTGTGTGATCATCTTCAGAAATTTGATTTTAAAAAATCTTTCAGACCTTTCAAAGCATGAACATTTTACAGTGGGATTATTTAAGTACACTATTTACTTCATATAGAGAGTCAGAAGAATTTGACAGGAAACAAATCTAGACGGGCATTTATAAATGTTTGTTTGTCCATTGTAAAAAAGAAACAACAACAAAAAAAACCCAGTTTGTTTCTTTTCCCCGAGCGACCGTGAAATCTTCTCTTGTGAAACTGTAATAATTAAAAAAAAAAGTTTGATACGAGTTAAAACTATGGTGATAGTCTCAGTATTGCAAATACTATAATATCAGTGCTGTAAAAACTATGGTTATGATTCGGTGTCATGAAGACTATGGCATTGAAATGTTGTAATATGCACTAATAATTATCTTAGCATGGCATTAACCCACTGTTCTAAAACTAGCAAAATATCAGTTGTGTAACAACTGTTGTAATGACTCGATGTTTTAAAAACTGTGGCGATGACAAAGTATTGTAAGAGCTATGGTCTGATTCAGTGTTGTTAAATCTTAGGCAATGACTTAGTGTATGAGTAGGTGGTGATATAGTTAAAAAACCAACTGTTTCAATGATTTTAAACTTTCACTGGCTGTTTTGGGCTGGGCTGGGTATTATTCAAAAAGAGCCCTGATAGTTTAATATGTTGGACTCTCATTCTACTTTGTTGTTTTAAAGATTTTTGATAGTTTTACTTATGTACGATGCGATGAAAGACGTACAAATTTTGGCGCGGGCTAAAAGTCCATGGTTGTGTTATAGTTATCCACTTTGTTCACAATTGATACGGCTTCTACCCATGGAGAGACCGTTCCTTTAAACCTTGTTGCCAATTTGTTCAATTTTTCTATAAAGTTCTACAGTAGACCTGGAAATAGTTCAATTAGACCACTTTTCTCATTGTTGAGTCGCCACTGACGATACTCTCGCCTCTAGTTGTCTTTGAGTATGAATATTATGAAGCCTATCTTTGAGTTTCACCAGAGACGTGAGTGCACGTGCTTGAGGGTTATCTTGCGCTGTGGCCAACTGAAGGGGGAGAAAATATGGAGATCAAGTGGTAGTTAGGTTGTTGATTTAAGTTTGCACTACGTCTCTTTAGGAAAATCATGGTAACACAGTGGCACTCGATTATATTCTAATTTCATTATTTTTACACGAAGGATAACTGCTTTGCGAATAGGTAAATATCAAATTTTACATCTGATAAAATCCATTATATCATTGGGGTATTATCTTAACGCATTGGTAATTAATATCAAAGTTGCATATCATTCTGTAGATAACATATTTGTGTACATACATATGCGTGTATAATTATATTTATAGTGTTAAATAGAAACAAAGACAACATTCCATAAAGAGGGACACTATTTGATCAGAAGAAGTTTAGAAACATGTATTTTAATGCACATAGTACACACTTGGTGCTTCAAGTCCCTCCTTAACTGATAGAGGTCAAATTAAAAAAAAAATGTTCATTGTTTCCAAAAGAAACTTTACATCAACATGGTAATTAAAAACTATGGTTCATGAAGAGTCTAATAGTATGGCTTTGCTCAAGGGTTTGACCCTTATTTAAAAGGACCGCATACTAAACTTGATTATTGTTTTTGTGGATTAAACGTTGTGTTTAAAAAAAATGACGTTTTGGTTATTGACAGATACTATTTGTTTCCCCATAAAATGAATTTACCATTTTAGTCCTTGCCCTCAAGACAAGTGATGAAATCTAAAATCTCGATATCTTTATCCATACTTTTAAAACTCTAGATGTAAACTCGGTCTTACTCCTAACTTGAGAAATTTACCCTTATCCCAGCTCTTCCTTTGATGAACATACACACACATAAACTCATACACATACAGGCGCACATGATCACACAAAGATGGAAAGAAATCGTACAAAAAAGAAATATATATATTTTCATAGCTCTACTCCGAGCCCACACCACGCTATTCATTTTTTATTCATTTGAGGTCTTACGTACTCTCTCATCTTCGGTCGAGATTCTAGACCTGAATCAAGAAAATTTAAAAGGCCTGCTTTATCAATTGTTTTTGCACTTCATCCTTCACGGAATCAGACCATTCTTCCCTGTTTTTTTACTTGTCGTGCTTTGCACCTAAGCCCAATTTGGCGTGGTAGTGGAAAAATAATCGGCTAATTTCTGTTACCTAATTAAAAGAAAAATATGAACGATGGTTGTCATAATTTGACTGTGAGTTTCTAGATTACACCAACATCTACTTTTCTTGAATATTTAGTATCTCGTAATTAGGCAATCCACAACAAGGTGATCTCATGCTTTCAGGTCCTCTATCAGGCTAGGGCGCGATTAATGGGGCTCGATTGAGTCGAAGAATTTAAAACTTTTGAATTAATCAAGAACAATTTTTCATGGTGCAATAATAATAATAATAAAAGCACTACTACTACTACTACTACTACTACTACTACTACTACTACTACTACTACTACTACTACTACTACTACTACTACTACTGCTACTACTAGTACTACTACTACTACTGCTGCTGCTGCTGCTGCTGCTGCTGCTGCTGCTGCTACCACTACCACTACCACCACTACTACCATAATAATAATAATAATAATAATAATAATAATAATAATAATAATAATAATAATAA
>BLXT01007613.1:780241-793753 GCA_019648995.1 Plakobranchus ocellatus | reverse complement strand
TGAGTTGCCCTTCACCATTCTGGTCCGTAGTCCGTCTCTGAATTTGCATGCTATGAAGCCTTTATTTACGTTTCATCTGAGGCAAAGGCATGAGGGCGCGTGCTTGAGATTTACCTTGTGCTGTGGAAATATTGGATGGAAATTGAGATCTAGTAGTTGTTAGGTTCTTGAGTGTGCTTTTGTATTGTGTTATTTTGGAACAATCATAGTAACCCTGTATATTTTTTACACGATGCATAACTACTTTGAACAAAGGAAACTATCAAATTGTATGTATGATTCAAAAACATTACATAATTAAAGATATTGTCCTCTGAGCATTGGTATTTAGTTTTCGAATTTCTATATCATTCTGTACGCTATGTATATAAGGGATTCTCTAAAGTTCGTCCATTACAGACTAGGATCTTTTCATCACAAAAAATAACATGCACACAATTCTTGTTTTTCTTTTTTTAAAGAAACAAATAAATCTATGTCCATGTAGAAAAATGCTTTCAGAGCTAGTCTAGATAGTTGAGCTATGTCGAGTGACATGTTTTTGTAAAGTGCAATGTTTGGTGGTGAAAAATCGTCTTTTGTAAATGACAAAAAGTGGACATTTTAGGGAGCCATCTTCCCTTTTTGAATTAAATCTGTTTTTTCAACTCAAATACACCAATACTGGCCATATGGTAGGATCATGGTGGTTATGATCGACGTCTGTGAAAAAATGAGATTGAGTCGTTTGTTTATTATGAAAATCCATCTAATTAAATGTAGATCTACCGTGCATAACTCTTGTTGTGTAAATGTTACCATGAGATGTAAAACACGGACGAAATCTAGTAGGTCTGAAAGCAACAGTTTTTAACCTCATTTTTTACGCTGCTGTCAAGTTTGGTTTTTAAAAAAAAACTTTTTAATGTTTTGATTGATGAAATAATTTGTTTGTTGGAAAAATACCAATGCAAGCCTCTTGAAATTTTCCTAAACATGTCAAATCACATTATGTTGCATAAATCAAAGTTGCGTATTGAACTGTATTTTATTTCTCAAATAGTCGTGTGTTCTTCTAACCTCTAACTTTTGTTGCGAATATTATGTCCGGGCATTGATATTTTCTGCTTGCTTCCCTGAAAAATAACGAGTCAAAGCTGTTATAATTTTATATGGCAGATTTATCTAAACACAAGATGAGATTGAAGGATTTTTCTATAAAATTTTCAGCCAATTTATTAAAAACTTTAACTTGTGTTGCACTGCACTGCCCCGGACATAACGCACCACAACATAAGTATGCTTTTCTAATCTAAGTTATTGGGTGAAAGCCCCTTCGACTTTCCCTAGATTTTATATAACGTGTTTTCTCGACCATCCAAACATACGCACATTTAAAAATGTATAAACTATAGGTACCAAAGAAGGATTATGTTGTGTTATATGCGTATATTGAATGGGATTAGGTATGTTTTATTTTGACAACTTCATATCCCCAACTTTTGAGAATGCCTCACATATAATCATACATATATCTTACCTCATAAATTTCAGAATGTTATGAGACAATATTTATTCTTTTATTTCGAAAAAAACAAATTGAATTTTTTTTGCGTTTGATATAAGATATCTTGCTTAAAGAGTGGCATAAACAGTTACATTTTAAAATCATTTATTCGAGAAGTACATGTGAGTTGGGACTTTAGTATAGAAACAGTCAGACTGTCACGTGCATTTATTCACACTTGGTGGATTTAGTCTCATTCAGTGATTCGATAGAGTTAGACTTAAACGATTTTATGTGCGTGTGCTTGTGCATAAAAAAACGTACTCTGTGTCACCTTTGTAACGCCAGAACAGTGTCTGTATCCTATGTTATAATGAATGTTAATATTAGTAATGCTTCCTTATAATATAATACATTGCAAGCGGCAAAGAAGTGTGTTTGTTATATAATAATTACATTCTTTACGTCAAGATAGCGTCATGTATTCTATTATGCGAGCTTGCCAGAATCTGAATAGCTTCCTTTTGCCTACATATTGCTAATGCTCGGTAGCGTCCTAAGGATGAAACAACATTCTAATGTCAGTGCAACATCCAGATGCTGCATTACATTGATTACGTCAGGTTAAGGTTGTGTTTTGCCTTGCTAACATCTGAATAGCTTCCTCTAGCTTAGTGCTAATGGAAGGTGATGTCTTAAAGATATAAAAAAATTCAATGTCAATGTAAACAACTAGATGTTACATTACATTGATTATATCAGGTTAACTTCTCCTTAACATGATTTGATGTCTGCTTTGAGTTATTGTAAAATGAGTTAAGTCTTCAAGTGACACTGTGACTCTTGGGCGACAGGTTTTGTAAATAGGCCTATTTTGTATGTAAAGTTTATATCTACATAGCGGCAAAACAATTTAGATAAAAATCTAGCACCAGGGACAAAATAGTTACAAACTGTTAGCTCATCTTAAGTTTGCTAACTACTCTATAATTATCTTTAATATAGGCCCAGTGCAAAGGGCAAATTATTAAGCGTTACGTGTCTTTTAAGTGCTCATCTAAGATAAGGTAAAAAAAAAAGGTATACATCGAGATCTATTGTTTGTATATGTGATATTTTCAAATGTCGTTTTACTTTTTTTTATTCTTATAGATGTTATTATTGTTTCTAAAAATTCTTTACAAGAATAACGTCAGGTCCACGAAGAGGAACAGGAAGTCAAAGGACCAGCGTCTGGAAATGTTCAATAGCGACAATTACTATGATCAAAATCATTTTGTAGGAGTTGTTCTAGTAAAGGAAACATACGATAGACGATTTCCCGATAGCTCAGAGAAACGTTTAATAATCTATCTAGATCTAGTTACAGTCGAATTCCGCCGGTTTCCTTAGGAACTACACCTTTTTAAATAAGTCTGCTATGAAACTACTAATGCTTTGGGAGGTCAAAAACTTTTTCAAAGCTTTTTTCTGAAAATGAGCGCGCTGTGTTTCCTGAGGCTAAATCTCTAGCTTGTCCGCCTTTCTATGTGTTTTCAATTTCGCAAAATGTACGGCTAGAGCCCAAATTATGTTAATCTCTCTATGATGCCCAAAGTATACCATCGCCAACTTACACTTTGTTACTGAAAATATTTTACACAAATTTTATAAAATCTAGTTGTCTCTAACCAAACAATACAATAAAACTATCTCCTTTGGCTTTGAGATTTATAGTACTCTTGATGAGGAAAAGATACTTTGAAAACAGAACTGATAGACTTTGTATACGTAAAGACAGTACAGGTTGTAGATTTATTCGAAAAAATCTTTGGACAATGTTTAAAAACAAAACTTAGCAGTCCAAGAAAAAAAAAAACAGAAACAAAAATGCGGATATGGGTCAATTGATGCACTAAGATATATTCTCTCTTTCTCTCTCTCTCTCTCTCTCTCTCACTCTCTCTCTCACTCACTCTCTCTCTCTGTCTCTCTCTCTCTCTCTCTTTCTCTGTCCTTCTACACACACAAAAGATGGAATTCCGTTCATCAGTATTGCCTCTAAATTTCCTTCTCCCAACCCCCCTCTCCACCTCGAACTATTTTCCCCCTTTCGTTTTAAATATATATATATTTAAGAGGTTTACTTTTTATGATTATTTTACCTCTGTAAAACAGTTCTCCGCTATATTCTTTAAAAGTTTCGATTCAAGGGTTTCAAGTGTTAATGGAACATGTTCTACCCACCTTAGTGTCAAATGTGGTTCATAAAAACAAAGAAAATGTACAGATTACAAAACAATATGTTTGAAAACTTTTTTTTTAAATTTCTATTTGCGACAGATTTTCTATTAATAGAGCATTAAAAGAGGTACTATTAATAGAATATTTTCATAATTTTCTTCAAATCATTGTTTGTTTGCCGTTAGCGAAGGGATTTTTTAAAATGCTTAGATATACATCATTTAAATAAAAAAAAGAAAATAATGGCACTCTTCGGCATTGTAATATGAAGTAGACCAATTAGTGGAAAAAGAGAAAAAAAAAAATGTTGGCCAATGCAACTTCATGCACGCTTTCATCTAAGCTCATTTTCTCTTCCAGTTCTACATTTTGAAGTATTCGACGTGAATGTCAAAGTACACGCTCCTGTACACCACAGGGTCAGTCCTTTTTTTTAATCTCATATGCTTCCTGCGATGTTTGCTTATAAATTCTGTTGGTTAAAGATCTAAAAGCTTTTCATGTTAAACATTGTGTACTCCTTAATGATATTTCAGGTTTAAAAAAAATGGAGAGACTTTTAATAATCTCAAATGTGACATGATACCCTTTTAATAACAGAATCTGGCGAGCAACTCTTAAAACTTCTAGATGCTGTAGTTTTAGAGATCAAAAGAATGGGCCTGTCTTTGAATGTAAAGAAAACGGAATGTATGGTCATCTCAAAGAAATCCTCTAAAGTGTAATCTCGTTAGCAAAGGCTGACAAATCAAATAAGTCACAAAATTCAAATATATAGGTTCCTGATAACATCAGATTGCAGATGCACAAGTGAAGTAAATAAAAGAATATCTATGGCCAAAGATACATTCCAAAAATGAAACCAGTACTAGCAAACAGAAACATAGGTATGCAAACCAAAATAAGGTAAATGAAAACAAAGATATGGTCACTGTTTTGTATGGTTGTGAGTGTTCGACAATAAACAAGAGAGCAGAGAAAAAAAAAAACTAAGCTTAGAAGCAGTAGAGATGTGGTTTATCGGAAGAAAGAAAAGGATATCATGGACAAAAAAACAGTCCATTGAATTGGTACTGAAAGAGGCTAATCTTGAACGATGACAAATTAAAACCATAACACAGGGATACTACATTTTTTGCCATATTTGCCAACAAAAGGGTTTACAACACTTAGTAATCACTGGAAAGATTGAAGGCAAACGCAGTAGAGTGTGAAAGAGAATAACTTTTATTGAAACTCTTAAGTCATTGGCAATAGGCAAAGGTAGCAACAACAACTTTGTTAAGTTAACTGAGAACAGGTTTAAGTGGAGGAACATAATCGCCAATGTCCGATCCAGACAAAGTACTCCTTGAAGTTTGCAATCAAGTACATCAGATAGGGCCTAGATTCTACATCTAGATCTAGAGAATACAGTAATGTCTTTGGAGGTTTCTGAGTGTTCTTGACTTTTTAAATATTTAACAGTAGTTAAATTCAGAGTCTGCAGCTAGAACTTGGTCCCTGGATCAAGAGCTGTATATCTCAAACTAGAATCTTGATCAAAATCTAGGCCCTAGATCTATTCAGTATCTAGATCTTGGCTCCAACGCTTGGTTGAGCCTAGAATACCTAGCAAGATTCTAGATCAAAACCTGATCCAGATATTATCTAGATTTGGTTTTGGCTTTGCTCTTTTTTCATTGTGTATTCCAATTAAATCATAGTTTACATTAAGCTTATTTTAATTTAAAATAAGTAAGTCTCAGAGCGCTTTTCTTGGCAATTAAAATCAAGTCCTGCTGCATATTTCTTTTCAAAATTAATCCTGATACAAATCTACATCTCTTTAAATCTTCACTGTACATATCAATAGATCTTTATCGACATTAATATCACTTGATAGATTAGGATCTCTTTCAAATCAAGTAGTTTATCTCTGAAAGTAATTTAAAATCCACCTACATCTCTTTAGATATTGATCATATCATTTCTAACATTGTATCAATAGATCTTTATCGACATTAATCTTGGGATAATAGATCAGGAGCGCCTTTTTTATTAAATAGTTTGTGAAAGAAAGTATTGCGATCCAGCTAATCTTAGCTCGATAGATATGGATTGTATCGTTTCACGGATTAAGTATTCTTACATAGTTTCTCAATTCACTTCTTTTTGCAAATCTAGATGGTGGAGACGATATTTTGTTCTAGCGCTGCATTAAAAATTTCTTTTATCTAAAAACGTAAGGGACAAATTTATGACAAAATCATATTAACCAGCAATCTTTGTGTCAAGTCTGGTAACAAGTACGCCGCGAGTAACTTTCATGAAATGATGACAAATTTAATTTTGTGAAATTTTCCTCATTTTCCTATAGTTAAACTATTATTAGTTGGCAACAAATTTGAACTGGATAAAATTTAGGCCTCCTTGCTTAATGCGTGAGCTTTTGTTCGGAAACATTAGAAAATGACGACCAAATTTGACTTTTTTAATTTGAGACATTTCAAATCTCAAATGAGCTTAAAAGGATAATGAATCTTTTATAAATCGGCTTATGCAACGAATAAACCCCTTTGGCAGGATGAGGATGATTTTGTCTGCAATGTTAAGTGCAATTTAAGTGCATATATATTATGTATATCATTCACTTCTTCGAATACGGAAATGAATTTGCGTCACAAATATTTTATGTTTTTCAAACTACCTAAGCTAAATCAAAATCATATCCACAGTCGGTAGAGGTTCAGTCTAACCGTGTTCAACTAAACTTACTCAAACTTTTAGTTATGTGATAAACTTAATTATTGACAATTCTAGCCGTAGGGCAAAATGATTCACTGAGGAGTTGTTCACTTTTATTTTCACGATCAATATTCACGCGGGGTCTAGATTTAACTGCATTTTATACATACTCACACACACACACACACATGAAGGCCTAAGGAGAAAAATCAGACGTCACAATGTATATATATATTTTTTTTTTCATGCCCCCTTACCTAAACAGCTAGTCCTTTTCTTTAAGCCCAATGTTGGGACTAGTGTAGTTGTGTTTTTAGTTTATCTGAGCATAGTTGGGTATTTAGTGTAGCGGAAGTGTAGTTGTGTTTTACGTCATTAATTTGGGGGCCCGTTTTATAGTTGTTATTGGAGTGTGAGTGTATGCGTTGTGATTGGTTGGTTAGGCCACGTGACAACGGCAAGTCTGGACGGAGCTGCACACTGGCGGGATCTTTGGAGCAGTGGGCACACTTTGAACTGAACGCTCCAGGAGATATATTATTCACATAATTTCTACGATCCTTTGTATCTGGGTCTACACTACTTTTATACCCGCATAGAAGCGGCGGTTCGTATTTGAATTTTACTTGAGGCCTTGTGTCTACACAGTCTGTTAGCGCCTGACTGCGCGAGTCTACGAGTTTATGTTTCTCCTGTGAAATGGTGGTATCATGTAATTATATGACTATTACTGTCCTAGTTTCCCTCACGTAATGGTTGGTGATCTGGTGTTTGAAATAACTGTACTTTGAAATAACTGTACTTTGAAATAACTGTACTTTGAAATAACTGTACTTTGAAATAACTGTACTTTGAAATAACTGTGCTTGAAATAACTGTGCTCGTGTCCGAGCTGAGGACTATTGATCCCTGGACATTCTCTATTTTCTCCACTGCCCTCAACAAGCTTCTACGGACAGGATCGTCGATGGATTAATTAGTTAGAAGCGTGTGCATGTGGGAGTGATAGACGTGAGGGTTGTGTAAGTTTCTGTCTCATTTATAAAGTAGTTTTTCGGGGAGAGTTTCCTCGTGGGTGGACTTGTGTCATAACTTTTTTTTTTATCTCGTAACGCTTAACGGATTACTTTGTATTGTCTCGCCTGCGTGCGTGGACATTTATATTTAGTTAATCTCATATCTTTCTGTCTTCATCTTTATGTAACTTTCCTTCTTCTTTATATATTTATGCGTTTTTGATATTACAGTTTTTTTTGTCGCCTATCCCCGGTGTTTTGCTTTTTAATTGCATGAACCTCTTGTTGAAGTCGATGTTTTAAAGTTATTTACAGTGATTGTTGTTTGAGTAAGTTTGTGGCCAGTGTCGTATTTCGTTGTTTATGTTGTGTGTATTCTCCCTGTCCCGTTGACAGGCTGTGTTTGCCCCAACACCCAATAAGCACTAAAATGGAAAAACCAGACTTGTCACGAGATTTTAGCACTTAGAAATAATGCATCCTTTGAAACAATCAGACATGTCCATTACCAGACCGGGGAAAAAAGAGTTACGTGCACCTGAAAGACAATCACCGTCTGTCACATGACCTAACTAGCTAATCAAAAGCAAGCACGCCATTAACAACACAGTCCAAGATGACTGACCACTATTAATGGAAGAAAACAGGATAATGCAAGAAAAAGCAAAAAAAAAAAATAAAAAAATAAATAAATAAATAAATAAACGCCAAAAGCCATGCCAAAGGTGAAAACTGCTATTGTAGATTTAGGTGTTTTGAGGTTGTGAGGAGTAAAGGGGCCACAAAATAGGAAAAATGACGTGTTTTATGATTTGACTAATCTTATTCTAATTTTGTGTTGTTTTTTTTAAATTGGACACGTTTTATCTATTAAAATCGCTGGTATAAATGTTTTGTTTTTTTTTTGTCGGTTTTTTTTTTTACGATTTGTATCTTTTGATTTACCTGAGTATTGTGTGCTAGTGTAAACTATTCATTTATGATGTTTCTATGATATGGTTGTGTTGCTTTGTGTTGGTAAAACAAATGACATAAACAGCTGGATGTTTTTACATTCTTATAATGTACTGCAATGCCCAAATTATTGCACAACCAATAAATCTGTATCCCAAGAGACATAAATGATAAATAAAATATAAAAAAAAAAATCGTTCCTAAAACATGATAAAGAGAACGAAATGTATAAAATTTTGAACGCAATGGAATAACCAGATATGTCATACAGACACCCGCTACTAACAAAAAAAAAAACGAAACATTTATACCAGTGGGTTTAATGGACAAAATAAAAAATAAATACAACAACAAAACAAAATTAGAATAAGACTATTCCAATCATAAAACACGCCATCTTTCCTTTTTCGTGGCCTTTTTACTCCTCACAACCTCAAAACACATAAATCTATAATGGCACTTTTCACGTTTGCAATGATTTTAAACTTTCACTGTGCTGTCGAAGGCAAAGTTGTGGCCATTCAGGTCTGGCTGTTTTGGCCTGGGGTTTTCTTTCAAAAGAGCTCTGATGGTTTATAATGTTGGACTCTCACCCTATTTTGTTACAAAAAAATTTTTTACAGTTCCTCTTATGTACTATGTGATGAAGTACGTACAAACTTTAGCACGGGCTTAAAGTCCATGGTTGTGCTATAGTTATCCACTCTGATCACGATTGATACGGCTTCTACCCATGGAGAGACCTTTCCTTTAAACCTTGTTGCCATTTTCTTCAATTTTTCCATAAGATTCTACAGTCGACCTGGAAATAGTTAAATTAGACCACGGTTCTCACTGCCAAGGCGCCACTGATCATACTGTTGTCTCTAGTTGTCTTTGAATAGGAATATTATGAAGCATATCTTTGAATTTCACCAGAGACTCGAGGGCACGTGCTTGAGGGTATTCTTGCGCTGTGGCCAACTGAAGGGGGAGGAAATATGGAGATCAAGTGGCAGTTAGGTTGTTGATTTATGTTTGCATTACGTTACTTTAGGAAAATCATAGTAACACAGTGGCACTCGATTATATTCCATTTTTATTTTTTTTTACATGTGAGATAACTACTTTGCGAATAAGGAACTATCACATTTTACAGCTGATAAAAACCATTATATCATTAGGGGTATTGTCCCGACGCAGTGGTAAATAATATCATAGTTGTATATCATTCTATAGATAACATACATGTAAATATACTATGTATATATATATATATATATATATATATATATATATATATATATATATATTATATTTATACTCATTTCCAAAAGAAACTTGGCAACAAGAATAGTTTTGAATTTAAGAAAAAAAGAAAACACTGCAGATATAGGGCCAATATTTGATTACAAGCATGAAAAAACGATTTGTCAGTTTGGAAACAGGTATTTTAATGCACATAATACACATCTGGTGCTTCAAGACCCTTTAAGTGATAGAGATCAAAATAAAAAAATCTGAAAATGTTCATTCTTTCCCAAACAAAGTTCATATTAACATGATAATTCAAAATTATGATTCTTGAAGAGTCTGATCGAAAGTACATTAGTGCTGCTTAAATCAAAAGCATTTCGGGCTGAAAGTTCATCAAGATTAATATTGTGGGTGACCGCCGCCTGCAGCAATGATGTCCTGCCATCTGCGCCTCATAAAGTTGATGATGTGGAAAATTTGATCTTAAGGGATAAGGTTCCAAGCGTTAGTCAGGCTCTGGATTTATCGAGCCTTGTTCTGAAGAGCAGGACTGATCCCTTGGGTGTGGCGGCCGAGAATGTTCCAAACATGTTTAATCGGGTTCATGTCAGATCATACTGCAGGCCAGGGATGGATGACACCGATTTGTTGTCCTGCGAGGTAAGCTTGTGTTTCCCTGGCACGATGGGCCGGGGCGTTGTCTTGCTGTACGATGTAGCCTTGTGCCACATGCGGCTGCAAGATGGTGGCTACGTTGTTGGCCTGCTTCGATGAGCCCTATAGCACGTTCTCGCTCATCTGCACTGAGACTGGCATGATTGGAAGTCAATTCTTTTCTACCTATTTGAAACTCGCAGTTCAAATGCAACTGCTATTTTCATTAACTTAGTCCACATCTTTTGTAGTTTTTGAAATAAGCGACACGTTGATACCAAAGAAGACACAAAAAAGCTCAAGCTCAACAGGAAAATTGTAAACAAAGGAAAACACTAGACGCACAGAAGTGAGCGAACTCAACTAGGTAGGTTGTCAACATTTATTCCAAAGACAGTAAAACACTAAACTCAACGCGTTGCACTGTGTGTAATTACAATTATTATCCATTTTGATAGTACAGAATTTGTACAAAGAAAAAGTATCAAGTTTCTTTTGGAAATACCGATATATTCACATACATACACGCGTTTTTATTGTCATTTTTTGCCATATAAAGCTAGGCCCTTTTTAAAGCTTTTTTGTTGCTGCTGTTGTTAATCTAATAATTATAAATCTAGACCTGTTCTAGCCGCTCATCCCTACATTTACGGCTTTGTCCAAGGGGTTGTCCTTTATTGAAGAGGACCCCATACTAAACTTGATTATTGTTTTTGTGGATTAAACATTGGGGTTTCATTTTTTTTTCAAATGTCGTTTTGGCTAATGACAGATATTGTTTGTTTCCTCATAAAATAAATTTGCCATTTTAGTCCTTGCGCTATCAAGACAGGTGATGAAATCTAAAATCTCGGTATCTTTATCCATACTTTTAAAACTCCAGATATATTTTCATAGCTTTGCTCCAAGCCCACACCCTGCTATTTATTTTCAATTCATTTGAGGTCTTAAGAAGAATTATACTCTCTCATCTTTAGTCTAGATTCTAGACCTGAATTCCTAATCAAGAAAAATCGAAAGGCCTGTTTTATAAATACTTCTTTCCCTCACGGAGTCAGAGCATAGTTCCCTGCACTTTTTACTTTCGTGCATTGCACCTATTTTGACGTGGCAGTGGAAAAATAATCGGCCAATTTCTATTATCTTAATTGTAAAAAACATATGAATGATGATTGTCATAATTGGACTGCGAATTTCTAGATTACACTAACATCTACTTATCTTGAATATTCAGTAACTCTACGTGGTGTAGTTTTAAGGAAATTGTGGACAACATTTCCAAGTCCACAACTATGATTATATTTACAACGGTTGTCTCAAAATGAGAGAAGAAACAGGCAATGTGAATAACACGATGACCAGTCGTAGATTTTAGTTTCATTTTGTTTTGTTTTTATCATTAGGCAATCCACAACAATGTGATCTCAGGTTTTCAGTCCTCCATTAGGCCAGGGCGCCATTTCCGGGGTTCGATTGAGTCGTAGAGTTAAAACTTTTGAATGAATCAAGAGAAATTTTTGACAGTGCAATAATAATAATAATAATAATAATAATAATAATAATAATAATAATAATAATAATAATAATAATAATAATAATAATAATAATTAAGCCGTGCACATGTCTAAAATCTGTCTTTATCTGAGAAGCGCATTTTTTTTTTCGAACTGCTTTGTTCATAGTCTATTTTTTAGTGTTTTCCGACCTGGAATAAAAATTCTTGCCACTTTGAGTCCTTGCCCGACCAAGGTTAGTGAGATGATGCAATTAGATCCTGTTACAAATTTCGATCACAAAGCTACAGAATTTTAGTGTTTTAATGATACATATTGATTGTTTATTATCGATTCTACATTCTTTATAAAGGATGAGGAGGGTGGGCTGATAACTGTGTTTGATTTGCGATTCGGATCGTAATCCCTGATTTGGCAGACATAGCCACGTACTAACAGCAAGTGGTCCAGGTAATCGTCTATCGTCTGCTTGCAAAATTAAATAGTCAAGCAAATTTTAAAAGAAGAATCGTTGTATTTTTGTTCTTAAGATTTAATAGTCTTGGAAATTGCCATGTCCTCAGTCAAAGAAAGAAATTATTAAAGGAGCATGTAGAAATCAAGCACAGTTTAATATACTGAAATGTTAACAACCTGTCCACTAACTTAGCTGCGAAAGTTAAACTGGACTTTCTGTTTTTCATTTTTCAAAGTTTTACTTACTGTCTTAGGAACTTTGATCTGGCTGCGCATCCTGTATCTCTTCAGTGTCTCCATACGCTGCCGATCATAATCACCTAAAACAAAAGATGTGAAAATATTTTGAAGATGAGGTAGTCATGGAGTGAAATTTACCAAGAAAATAATTTTAAACCTATTAATGGCCCGTTTATGCATTTTATAAGAACAGTATGCATTCGTTACAGAACATTCATAGGAAATGTGTGTGTATGTCTCTCTCTCTCTCTCTCTCTCTCTCTCTCTCTCTCTCTCTCTGTCTCTCTCTCTCTCTCTCTGTATCCATCTATCATATATATATATATATATATATATATATATATATATATATATATATATATATATATATACATGGTTTTTTTCAAAGTGTCCTGATCATATTTTAGAATTTTGATGGCTATTTCTTTGATTGTTTTTTTTTCTGTCTAGAACTAGAAGCATTTTCACCTCTTTGATCTTTCCTTTACTCCACCTCAAGTGAAAAAAAATTGATTTATTATTTGGCAAGGGTAGCATCACGTTTAAACCTCATTTAGGCAACTGTCTATCGTCCTCAAATTTGGAAGAGATTAGTTAGAGGATATCTCTTCAATCTTATTAGTTGATCTTAGGATCAAGGTGACTAGCGCATGGCAGCTATTAGACCCTGGCGAAGTACAGTATAGGCCTAAGTGTCGAGTGTAGTAGCGGTACAACTATCTTATCCTGCCTTTTGCCTAGGAAAATTAAGGCGCTATTCATGGTTCCCTTCTGCTCTTGCCGAGTATTCAGGGCCTCACTGCCTTTCATCAACTATTGTAGGTATAGAAAAGTACAGTTTCAGTTGGACCCTACCACATCTGTAGCTGTAGGAGAGCGTTGCGACAGTTGTAGCGTGTGCAATTAATTGAGTCTAGATCCTGACTGGGAAGCTCCTCATTTGGTCCAGAATTGTTTACTTGCAATACTGAGTCATATTTTAAATCGGCCTCGGCTAAACATATTA
>BLXT01007613.1:712362-729727 GCA_019648995.1 Plakobranchus ocellatus | reverse complement strand
GTATAACCATGTCCTTACATCGGATCGAAAAGTACTATGCGTATCTATTTTTTTTTAAATCATTTAATGTTGGCTTATCAAAGCAGTAGCTACAGATCTGCTTTGAAAGTATAACCATTCTCAAAACCTGTAAACTAATTGACGATACACCGAATGAAAGTTTTTCTTTCAAAACGTTTTTTTAAGATTGGCCTTTTTGATTTAATACTACAGATATTTTATGAGAAACTGTTTGGAAAAACGAATATAACTGCAAGCATTAAACGCTAGTTGCAGGTCTAAATGTAGCTAGTGATTAAAAAGTAATGATAATATAAAATTTATACTTACGGTGCAGATCACGTAGGCTTGTTAAAATGTAGATTGTAAATAACTTAAGACTAGTCTGTCTCAGGTTGGATAAGATACAAACCGAATATGGGATATAGAGTATCTTATATAGCCAGACAGAAAACCTTTTAGTATGCAGTGCGATCATGAATCTATTTATGATTGACAAGCTTTTTAATCAACCTGTTTAAAATTGCAGAATTGATACTTTTTTTTTTTAAGCTGTACTGTCATAAGGTGTACAACATAACTCAAAAGAATAATATTGTACAATCATGGATTATTAAGTGTCCTCCTTTTGTTTAAAAAAAATTCTTAGATTATAAAAAGAGAAGCTATGTCGATGCATGTTAATGATGCTGATGGCTGTGTGCGAGAAGTGCATAATACCAAAGCATCCTTATGTGAAGTATGGCACTCTGTTGTTAATGATGTCTGAGGTATCACTGATGAACAAATTTTGTAAATATCATAGTTTATTTATCTGTGTCGACTAGTTTTGCTCCATTCCTCACACAGGCAAAGGCATCAACTGTAGGGATGCCTAGCATCGTGTAGCAACGTTGTCAAAATACAATGGGGATGTGCTATCTCGTAACATATAGCTCTATATGTTGAGATTCAACTGCGTAGGGATTGAGAGTTATTTACTTCCAATACATAATCTACTGCGACACAGGTAAATCGATTTGTAACATTCTTTCATATCTTAGATAGCATATAGTTATGTCCATTTCGCTGTCCAGAAAAAATAAGAAACAAAAAAACACAAAAACATATACAGCGATGTAAATGCATAAGAGTAATTACTCTTGTCAGAAGTTGTCTTGTGAAAATATATCTCAAACCATTCCTGAATCAGCATCTATTTCAATGCAATCTGCTGCTATTCCTGAGTCATTGAGTGACTGCTCTAAACAGTCATGCAATGCACATTCTGTCAAATCCTATTGGAATCAGAAAGGTTGCCAAAAAAAATGCGCTATCTGTTCACTCCAATTCTAAATTTGACACAATTGCCAGTTGGGGAATTAAACATATGTGTCGAAAATTTGACGAATGGACAAAATTCATGCACACCCAATGTGAAAATTTATTGCTGTGAGTGTGAATTGAGCCTAGATCATAGAGATACTTCTATATCTAGAGTTCACGCGATCTCTTTACCGCTGAAGCAGGCAACGGCCCAGTTTGAAAGAGGCGGACGCAGCGCTGTGACAAGTGCTTTTTAAACACAGTGCGATTCTAACACAAGGCGCTTTCAGGAGAGATTGTGATCTTACACGTTTGATGTATGATTTGCGATGTATCTCTAATTTGTTACTCATAAACCTGGCCCGAAAAAAAAAGAACTAGGGGAAGATAAATAAATTTCGTAGCATTGCAAACTAAAAAGATTGTGATCGGAGAAAGGAATTGAAGGGACGCGTGTTCAAGACCTTTGAATGCATTTTGATGCATCTGTAGGCCTATCGAAAGCAAAATAAGCTTACGTGGCGCAAAGAGAACTTTTCATATGAGAGAGACATACAGGCACTCACACACACATATATGCATACATCGGTACGAAGAGTGAACGAGAGAAACAGTAATAATTCTAGAAGGAGCTAAAGTTGCCCACGAAAAGTAAACCAGGGGGAAGATAATAGAATTTCGAAGCAATGTGAAATAAAAAGAATTGTTTTCTTCTTCTCTACTGTTTCTTCTACAACTTAAATCGTATCTCCAATATTATTTTTACACATTGCAGCTCGAAAAATATAAAATAGGGGTAAGATAATCAACACAGCGTGTATCTTATTTATTACTTATATTGCGGCACGAGAAAAATAAATCAGGCGCAAGATAATCAACGCGACGTATCTCTCAATTATTCTTCATATTGCGGCACGAGAAAAATAAACTGAAGAAAACATAATTATTTTCCGAATCAATGTGAAATAAGAAGACCATATGCAGAGTCACAAACCAAACAGAAAAATATTTTCCAACTTTTTTTGCACGCAATTTTATTGATTGACTTCAAAATAGCTTTCACATTAAAAAGGTACATACACACGAAGGAAGAGAGAGAATGGAGAAGGGGGTGAGAGGGGAGAGAAAGATTGTGTGTGTGTGTGTGTGAGTGATAGTAGTGGTGTTAGAAGTTCAATGGCAAAATATGGGAGTGGTAGGGAGCAAGAGAGAGAGAGAGAGAGAGAGAGAGAGAGAGAGAGAGAGAGAGAGAGAGAGAGAACAGCAGAAATAGCAAAGGACAAACTAGAAAGCAAGAAGTAAAAGAAGCAAAAGATATAGGGAGAAAGATCGTTACACATAAAAAATGAATAGAGAGAGAGGCAGAAAGGAGAAAGTAGAGACGAAGAGAGCATGAGAGGGAGGGAGAGAGAGAAGCAAAAGAAGTAAAGGATTGACAGAGGGAGAGGAAGAGAGAGAGAGAAATAAAAAAAACAAAAGATAGAAGAGGAGAGATCGTTACTCAGAGACAAAATAGAGAGAGGGGCAGAAAAGATACAGGAAGAGAGAGTGAGAGAGAGAGAAAAAAAAATGAGAGAAAGAAAGGATCGATAAAGGAAGAGAGAAATGCAGAGAGGCAAAGAATTGGAGATGCCATGCTAAAGACAGAATTAAAAGAGATGTAGAGAGATCTTTACACAGAGAAAGAACGTAGAGAGTCAGAGGCAAAGAGGAACAGAAAAGACACACACACACACACACACAGAGGGAGAGGGAAAGAGAGATAAACAGAGACAGTGAGTGAGGGAGAGAAAGATACAACTGAAGTCACCAAACACGCAGCCTATAGATTGCTGTTAGGTGCAAATGAATGTCATTAAAATGCTATAAAAGCTTGCAAAAGACAAAACAGAGGAAGGGAGAGACGAAAACATAGAAACATAAAGAAAAGAAAGAGCAGTAATACACAGAGCGAGAAAAACAAAAGCGAGAGAAGAATTGAGGAAATATAAGAAAATTATCATTAAAGAATTTGGAAATCATGAAGATTATCGTTCTTGTTGAAGTTGTTTATTTCTGTGTAAAGCGTTTTCCCCTTAGAAAATTTGCCTGTTAAGAAAATGAATTAAACATTTCTGCGAATTAGTCAAGCAACTGCAACTTGAAATTTAAGCATCAAAATGAGGCGAACTACAGGCAATGTTCCCATTCTCTGAATCTTAAGTCGTCGAACGCTTCAGTGTCTAGTGACGTGTATTCGAAAAGCCAAAGCATTCTGTCACTGACAGTTGAAACGAGAGTCCTTCATTCGAGGAGTCAAAATCAACCTATGATGAACAACGAAGTTGTGCAAACTGGAAAACATGATTCTAAGAATTCTAAACAAAAGCATATATTCATCCTGATGGTTAGTCTATATGTGAGGAACTTGGAATTGAATATAAAAGTAATGTTTGAAATTCCGCATCAGGTTTCGCAAAACAGCCAATGTGGCAATTATTCGTCCCTTTTCGCGACAGCGGTTTTGAGCATTCGGCTGTTTGTGATAATGAGGATGTACGTGTTTTCCTCTTTGTGATTCTCCAAAAGTAGTGAAAGCATTATGCATTCTGCCTAGCATAATCGATTCTCTCTTTCTCAACGTAAAGTTTATTTAGCACTAGACTGTTTTTACCATCTTAACAACTCATATTATTCATACGAAAACTGTTGTTTTACATGTGGAGTTTTGCATCAATGAGCCACGGGAATCTTTTGACACCTAACATGTCAGTTGTAATGTATGTTTTTTTATGTGAGTTAAATGCGAATTTTCACTTGCTAGTGCTAGTTTTGTGCATTCATATTTGGATTTGTCGATGCATTCGCACACAACGAATGTACTTGAATTATCTATTGGAAATTAATTCAATCATCTTTTTTTTTTTTAAATTTTGCATTTATGTCTAAAATTTTAATTTTCTACTAAATAATTCAGCTGTCGGGCACATGAAAGCTATTTGCCTGCATAACAAGTTTATGAGTATACTTTTCAACACGTGAAAATATGGAGCTCTTGGAAAACAACCTCAATATCAGTCACTGCCATGCCAACAAGTCGGAGATACATCATTTATATGTGGCTGTGTGTATTGTCTATCTTTTTGGCAAACCTCCAAGCGCTGTAGATCTTATTGTTTATCAAATAATATTTTTTGATATTGCCCATTGTTTGTTTTCAATTCAGTATCATCTGTGTCGATTATCTTCATAGCGCACCCAACTTCTTTCTTTTTATAATTGATGCACTCTGAAATACCAAATATAATTCTTACTTTTTTATGATTGATACACGTTTTCAAGCTAGACATATCATCATTCTATTCGGCGCTGTGCAAACGAGAACCAGGTGGTTCTGACTTCTATCTTTTTAGATCTACATGTTATTGCCCAATATTAATGAGTGATTTTGATTTTTTTTTTTCTAAGATTTTTTATGCAATGAAGATGGCCTTTTCTTTCTCCAGTTTTATAGCAAAGATTAAAACTACGTTGCAGCAATAAAGAGTTTTTATCGCTTAAGCTATTTCTGCGTAATATTTCTGTATGCTTTGGATCAGGTAAAAGTAGGGTCTTTAAAGAGATTCCACACTCATTATAGGGTGGCGCAAGCTAGAGTCGAACCAGAATATACGGATTAGATATTAGGCATAATGTTAACGACACATATTTCGCTCTTTGTGGTGTCGATGGCACAATGGGTAGCGAAACTGCCTCTGCAGGGGCCGTTCTGTCGCGTTTAGCCCTGCCACCAGTGCATTGGCCTGGCAGAGGGCCTAAAAGCCTGAGATACCTTGTCTTACAAACCCAAAAACCAATAATCAAACTTCATCTCACTGTTGGCAAAAAACCGTATTACTTCATTATTTTTTCTTTCTTTTATAAATAAATATCTGTTAAAACGCTTAACGCCAAAATATGTGGTTAAGCAAATATGATTCTGAACCCCCAAATTGTCTATTTAAAAATTATCATGAAACAATAAAATTACATTTGAAATGAAAAAGATTTCTACTGCCCCTAGAATTTCTGTCTAAAAGCATAAGCATTCTTTTGTGTAAATATAATGCTTTGACTTTATATTTTATCATATTTTTTTATTGCAAAAAAAAAAAAATATATATATATATATATGAACATATATATATATATATATATATATATATATATAAACGAGAGAGAGAGAGAGAGAGAGAGAGAGAGAGAGAGAGAGAGAGAGAGATTTAGTTACTTATGCAAATTAATATATACCATTCACTATACAACTATTTCAATATATTATGCCGTTTGCGGATGGAGCACCTGTGGATTGGAGCAAATGACATAATTCAGATCGGGGTCGCTATCGCTGCTTCAGCAACGCTCACCAGCAGGATTCAATGTAAACCTATTTAGATAGCCCTGGCCAGATATTGAGAATGTTCTTTGGACCGATTCATAGCCCTTTACGGGTAGGCTGACCGACAAAGAAAGCCAGATTAAAATGAATAGAAGCCCTTTAAACATTCGGAGACAAAGAAAGAGAGGGAGAGAGAGAGAGAGAGAGAGAGAGAGAGAGAGAGAGAGAGAGAGAAGGGGAATGAGAGAGAGAGAGATTTTATGATTAAATTCGAATTTACACGATATTGCGTTCAAACCATAGTTTCATTGAATCCAGTATGACTTATGTAATAGTTGGTGTCCTTTGTCTTTCGATACCTAATTACTCTAATAATGGATACCTTTTCCATCCAACAAGCCAATTGAAGCTTATAATTTCGGACATCTTTTACTTATATTGTGACAGACATAGTTAAATCCACATATATTGCTTAGTCATCTTAGAGCTTGCGCTAAGGTTGAGCTGTACAGTAGAGCTATTACATGTAATGAGATCCCATCCATAGTACGTAGTGTTGTACGTAAGGGTGAAACGAACATCGAGGATCTTTTGTAGACATCTAAATTTTGAAAGGTGTGAATAGGATCAATAAGATTCATTTCACACACGTTTCCACACTCCTCTAGTATTCATACAGCAAAAAAAAGAACGAAAAACCAGAACGCAGAAACTGTCAGCATAATGAAGAAAATTTCCAGTTGAAGCTAAAAATCGACATAGATGAAAAAAGGTAGTTGTAATTATCATGAGATAGCAGAAATTTAAGCCCCACAGTTTTCGATTAGTTTCCGCCAATAGTTTCCATTACTTTTATATTTAATAATGCTGCTGTGCCAATAGTATTGAATAATAAAAAGTTAAAGTCTGGAGATAAAGATGTATATTTTTTTCCTTTTTTTTGTATCCGACGAATTAAGGACTCAATCAGAATCAAGAGTCAGAAAGAATGTAAAAAGTAAGTTCGGGCAATATAATCTTGAGTGCACATACATGAAACGGGAATTTGCTCGGTTTCACATAGATAAAAAATAAAGATAAGTTCTGTTCTTTTTAAGTGGGGAAGCTTTGTGGGAGGGGGCAGCTAAAAGTGAATTTTTTTATTATTTCAGATAGAAATTTATAAAGTTACTAATGAACTTACCGTGGTCCTATTGGTTTTGACATTTTTTTTAAAATCCATAGTTGCCTTAGTTCAAATACTAAAACTTGTCGTTTTTTAAATCTTTTCCTACATTTATATTTCAAACCATTTCAAACACAAGCGATATATTCTCCAATTCAATATCAGATAAAAGATTAATTATATATCTTAAGAGTTTTAAGCATGATTTTTTTTTAAATTTTATCTATATATCTTAACGTAGCTTAGTTATCATTTGTGATTAAATAAGTCAAAATTATAGATAAAAGATAGAAATATTTGAAGGTTTCAACAAATCGTTGATATTATCCCAAACCAGGATATGTTCTTTGATTTCACCGTTGAATCGAAGGCAGAAATTTGTGGTTAAAATTGAATGAAAATAAAAGAACAATTATCTTTGAGTTTCAGTCGTAAGTAATCAAAAGCATTCTCGAGTTGTCAATGTTTTCGAGATTTTCTTTTTCGATGAATTGATAAAGTGAATGTTTCCCTTTCTAAAGAAGTAAAAAAAAAATGCCCAGATCGTGAAATCGATACCTCAAACCGATATAGCCTGGAAATCAAGTGTCACCCCATCCCATGATGGAAAATTATTACGGCTCTTAGTTTTATACGTTACCGAATTCAGAACGCACAAAACATTAATGATGAAATTACAAAGCCCAAAATGCCAATTTCACGGCTTAGAGCTAAAAAGTTTGAGAACTATAAAGACAAAGGTGAAAGGAAACATCAAAAGTATCCATTAGTTAAATAAATGTATATAATTCAACAAAGCTTTGAAACAAAAAAGAACTCCCAGTAAACAATATTTACTTTTCAAAGACCTTTGATGTGACTGTAATTTTGTTTTCGTTTATACAACACCAAGGCAATGAGACTGCCATGGCTCAGGTTGAGAATCAGTGATATGCTCTACCAGGCGTCCTACCTTAATCGGGACATGCACGCTTGGCATGTTACAATTTATATAATTCAAATGTATACAGCTACCAAAGCCACAGTCGTTTATATTACTAAAAGCACATTTTTTAAGGGTTGCGGTGAAATATATTTGTTTTACATGAAAGGCTATTGTTCTAGTCAACAAAAAAAAAAAGGAAAAACAAAATCAATGGAAAATATTTGGTTCTAGATTTTGCGTTACTTGAATCGCGATGAGCAGCACAATGAGGTTAGGACTCTCTAGTTCATCATTGTTCTGTGTTATAATATCGAGAAAAAGTAATTCATCTTTTTTTTTTTATTTAAAGAGAATATCTAGTTTGATGGCGTATATTGCAGGGTCGTATCCTTTGGGTTTATTTTTTTTCCTTTTGCGTTATAACTGAATGTTCTCTTTTTGCTTTTTCTCTTCATTATGACCTTTATTAATTTTTTTAAATTAATCCACCAATATCAAAAAACCTTACCTTTCTACAGCCAAGGTGCTCCTTGCTTAAGGAGTTAGGCTAAAACTATTTGCTCTTAGTCTTTCAAAAGAATCTAAACCAAGATCAAGGGCAGGCAGATTAAACTCCTCGTGATGTACACACCACCGGTGAGGCTATTTTTTTTTTTTTTTTAGTGCTTTTAAGAGTCGGAGGGATTTAAAAATTCGCATAAAGTGAAGACAAAGCAAGTCCCATAATCTTAGAAAAAAATTTTTTAAAAGCAAAAGACCTACGTAATGTAAATCATGTATCCAGAAAGAGAGAAACATATGAAACCAAAGGGGAAAATAATAGACAAGAAAATAATGGTAGAATGGGGAATACGACTCACATTTATATTAAATAGAAAAACAGAAGTATGAAAAAAAGAGATGACAGTAGCATAGATGTTGTGTGTCTGTGTGTGTGTGTGAGAGAGAGAGAAAGAGAGAGAGGGTGAGAGAGAGAGAGTGTGAGAACAATATGAAGAAGTGAGGAAACAAGAGAGAGAGGGAGGGAGAGAGAGGGAAAATGAAAGAAAGACAGAAAGTGAAAGTAAAGGGACAAAGACAGAGAAAGAGACAAACGGGAGAAAGACGAAGAGAATGAATGAGAGAGAGGTGACACAGCAGACATGCAGACAGATAAACAGACAGAATGGCAGACAGATAGAAAAACAGACAGAACCTATAGATATATTTAAAGAAAGAGACACAGACAGACAGACAGACAGACAGACAGACAGATAGATCGATAGAAACAACTGGAAGAAAGATAGACATAAAGGCACACAGTATAGAGAAGGGAGCTGAAGGATATAGGAAGGGACTCGGTCTGGACGTGGAAGAGACATTAGAGAGCTAAGGGTACATTGAACGAGGAAAAATATAGAGACGAGAGATAAGGGAGAGAGAATATATTAGCGCGGAAGAGAAAGTTATGGTGAACATGACATATAGAGAGGAAGTATATATGTGTTTGAGGGAGAGGCAAGGCATAAAAAAGGGAAGGGAGGGAGAGGCGAAGAGAGAGAGAGAGAGAGGGAGAGAGAGAGGGGGAGAGGGAGGGAGAGGAAGTTTACGGAGCTAAAGATAGATCGAAAGAGGAGAGAAAGACAAAGAAAAAAGAGTAAGACAGAGAAAAAAAAATGAGAGGTGAAGAAAGAAATAGAGAAAGATAGACAAGAGGAATAATAATGTAGGAGAAGATCTGGAAGGGAGAAAGAGAAAGAGAGAGAGATGACAGAGGGCACAGAACGAGCAAAGAGAAAAAATACTGACAATATTGGAGGAAATATTATTATTATTATTATTATTATTATTATTATTATTATTATTATTATTATTATTATTATTATTATTATTATTATTATCATTATTATTATTATTATATTATTATTAGTATTATTATTATTATTAGTAGTAGTAGTAGTAGTAGTAGTAGTAGTAGTAGTAGTAGTAGTAGTAGTAGTAGTAGTAGTAGTAGTAGTAGTATAAAATAATAAGCAACTCTGTGCTTTTGTGATTCTAATATTCACTTTTTCTCCAAAAAGAGAGGCACAGGTGTGGGAGAGGATTTTTGGAGTCGATCTGAGATTCTTATAAAATAGAAATCAATATTATTTCCTTTTTTAAGGAGACTGGGCATCCTTAATATTTCAAAACAGATAAGTTCTTGGTTTTTTTGGGTTTTTTTTTCACAAAAAATATGTGATTCTCGGTTATGATCAATACTCGATATCAATTTTTTTTTCAATCCACGAACTTATAAAGTTATCCTATTTGAAAAAAAAATATTAAAATCTTTCTGTAAAAAGTGAATCTTGATTGAAAAGATCTTCTTCGTTTGGACAATACTATATATATTCTGTCTCACGGCACACAAAAATAAATTTTAACAGATTGGCTGCCATGATACCAGTTTATAATTTTGAAAATCTTCTTGACTGCATCACATATGACTTTGTCTTAAAAAATTATATCATCAAAGTATTTGTAAAAAAACCTAGTACACACTTTATCAGAAAATCAGAGGAGGTATTTAAAAACAGTCGTCAGTAAAGTTCTATGTGCAATGCTGAGATCAAGGAGAAAATAAACTCAAGACGATACAATTTTTACGGGGATGAGAAAAAAAAATTCCTGAAGTTGGTTTCCTGAACTCTACGGAAAAAACTATTTTAACCGACTAAAAGCAAATTTGTCTAATGAAAAAATTATGTTTTGTATGAAAATGGGGCTAAAGCTTTGGCTTGTCATAAAAATCAGAATTTAATTTCCAACACCAAAATTCAATTGTTTTTTATAGAAATCATTACATTTCAAAATTAAATTTACCTGATTTCTATGGCAAAGCAAAAGCTTTAACCCCATTAAATTCTGGATAAGTGCACAGCAAAAGGACCGGTCGTAAATATTTAGGCTGCCCATAATGTCTTTGAAGTGAATGAGTTTTCAAAAACGCTTATTTTAAGTACGATACCCTGATTATGCGCTGGTCAAACAATTTGAAAGATCTCCCTTTTAAAGGTCAATTAAATTTGAATCAAAATGTTAATAATCATGTCTGTAGAGTTTATCAGTTGATTGTACATCAAACATTTCAAGGTTTGGTGGCTTTACATGTAAATACTATCCTCCCTGGACGTGTGTGAGATGTGATATATCAGCTTCAATGTTAGACCTGCCATAATAAAGATACAACAGGAAACAGTGTACTCTGGAATTTGTCAAAGTACTTCCAAATTATCCATTTTTTGGTTTGCATACTAATGGCAAAGAGAAATATGAGTACGATAACCGGAAGGAGGGTCATTAGACATATGTATGTTTAATACTTTTATATGATAGTGTTGGACGAAAAAACAAGGAAACAGAGATAAAACTTGAAGCAGCAGAGATGTTATTTATCAGAAGACTGATGAGGATATCATGGACAGATAAAAGTCCAATGAATTTGTACTTAAAAGAGACTAATCTCGAGCAATCACTAATTTAAAGCATAAGACAGATACAACCACAGTTTTTAGGTTATATTTGTCGACATAAGGGTTAAGAAAACCTAGCAATCACTGGAAAGATTGAAGGCAAACGTAGTAGAGGTAAACAGAGAATAACTTTTATCTTAAGTCATGGGCAAAAGGCAGAGATTGCAATAACAACTGTATGAGATTGACTGAGAATACGTTTGAGTGGAGGAACATGATCGCCAATGTCTGTTCCAGACAAGGTACCTAAAGAAGAAGATTTGCAAATACTATACTTGAAATATAATACATTGGATATCGTATTTTATTTAGTCCACCATGAAGATCATTGGCGATTTTTTTTTCATATGATTTTTTTTCTTCTTTTAATGCCTCTATTCCTAATTGCATATTTTAGTGCAATTTTCATATTTCTGAGTTGCGTAGTTTTTTTTTTACGTTGCCCTCTTCATTTATTTGTTGGCCTAGCCTCATCATGTATAGATTGTACCAATTTGGTTGTAATGTCAATACAAATTTCGAATTATCTAGACTTTTGTTAACAGTGTGAATAATTTTCTAACAAAAACTGTTAGAATGTTTCGATTATAAGTCGAACATTGAGCTTTGAATGAAGAAGATCGCCCCCTGGTATGTATAATTCACCACTCAAATCTACAGCTTATGAGGAGGATTAATTTTCTTAGTGTTTTTTTTTATTTTAAACTTCAGATTATTTATCAGAGCTAAAGCTAATGTCAGAAGTCTATAATAACTACACAAAAAATGTTTTTATTTTGAGGAGCCTATCGGATTAGACCCTTAATATAATGTCACAAAATACTTAAAGTTCTGACTATTCTAAAAAAAAAAAAGAAAAAGCAAATATTTGAAGTCATCACTGATCGTGATTCTTGGCGCTTTCAATTTCTAAAATTCGCATCATCATTTTTACATTTTATTCTCCTTAAGTTTTATTCTAAAGATTGACTGTTTGGCTTTTGAGATTTTATTCTTGAAGCCTTGACCTTAAGCCGTGGATGAAGCCATATTATGTGTTAGATCGACTGTCTTGAGTCCCATTCTGCACAGTACACAATAAATATGAATAATAAAAAAAAATAATTCAAAAGCTGTTTCTCGTGTTTTGCATATATCTCCATGTACACGTAACAAATAGTTAGAATGTCTCAACATAATTTCCAACAAAAGAGAAGTACGTAGCTGTAAACAAACTTCGTATCAATCTTTTCAGTTGAATTGTAATACGATAAAACAGACCAGTGTAGAAGAGAGACTCCAAGTGTTAAAATGCTCTCAAAAATATACACCGACATTTTTGTATACTCGATTAAAATCAATCAATGTCCTTTATGTAAGGAAAAATGCCGCATGGACTATTTGCGTGACGAAAACTATTCATTTGGGATTCTTCAGATCGAAAATAACAGCTCATTATGTTTTAATATCACGAGGACTTTGTTAAATAGTATTCCTAGATTTCACAGTACGCCTGATATTTTAATACTTGCAACCCACATATTCTCAGGTCTCCTGTGAGCCTGTGAGCTTATATTTTGTCAGGTGCAAACTGCCTTGAAAATTTATCTTGTAGTGGCCTTCCCTCATGGGTTCTAATTTTCCCGCACGCTCCCAGTCCTGCGAGGGAAAAAGCTTGAGGTCACCAAAGAAGTGATGGGATTTAACGCATTGAAATCAATCAGCCTCTCGGGTGACGATCGATTTTTTTCATTAAGGGCACACCACCGCTAGCTGGTAATACTCATGTAAGTTCAAAATTATTCTTATAGAGACTTTTAGATCATTCTGAGGCTCTTTTCACGGGGCATCTGAGGAAGTACATGTTAAGCTCAAAAACGTAAATAAAAAAAAATGCTGTTGGAGGAAATTCTTTTCATATACCATTGGTATCTTTTAAATAAGAACTAATATTTTTGCCATAATTGAAGTTAGGGAAATAGCTCAAAATACATCCGTTATTGCGTGATAAATATACTGCACTAGTTCTACATAAATGTGCTGTTGTTAAAAGAACTGATGAATTCAGCCAATAACTCACTGACAACTAACACGTCTCTATGCATTTTTTCTCAAATAATGTAGTTTTTCTCTAATTATACTTTTGTAAGTCCAATATAATCCTAATATTCTTTTGAAATTTTTGTTTTGTAATCACAAAACATTTTCTTTTGCCATCAAATGACTTTCATGTTTGATGCTACAACCAAACCGTATGATGCTTATGAGCTCAACGCTCCTTACAAAAAAAAAAAAAAAGAAGTGTGTGATATTTTTACCCAGAAATTTCCATTTGCACCATTTACTGTAATAATCATTCTTTCTTTATTGCTTAAAAAAATTGTTACCACTGTAACAGAAAAACATTATAATGTCAAACAGTATATAGAATGTCAAATAGCATATTTCTTGCAAAGTAGAAAAGAATTTGAATTTATAATGGCGATTGCCAGTTGACAGCCACTGCATTTAGAAGCTGATCTACATAATAAGCGAGGTCTTTTTTCTTTGACACTCGAGAGTATTGAAGGTGTGAAAAGCCGACTGGCTCTTTTTTTTTTTTTTCTTTCCTTTTTTTTTTGGGGGGGGGGGGCGAAGGGAGGTAGGCTAAAACATTATGTCCATTAAAAAAAGTGATCTTTTTTGTGGACTGAGAATTGTCGCTGGATGAGGTAAGTTGACATTATTTTACTAGAATCAGTAGCAGCTGCAGAAGCAATAACAGCAACAGTAGATAAAGAGAGCAAGTCAGTTGTTATAAACACACTGCAGATATGTTTCTTTCTTTTAACAATGTGTAATTTGATAATATTCGAAACTAAATGAGGAAAGCGCAGTCCTTTATAATAGATTTAATCTTGAATTATGTAGAGATTGTAGTCTTTGAGCAAAACAATTTCCTGTCGTGATGCGGTTACCTTATTTAATATTGCACATTTACCCTCCCTGTCCCAATTAGCCTATTTTCCAGCATCCTAAATATCTTTCAATTTATCCACCCTCTCTAACTTACTTAAATCACTTTTGCTTTAAAGAAGAAATCAGGAATTTTTATACTGTTATTTTATAATAAGGAAGTAAACTTCTGTGCTGACATAACAAAGATTGCTTTCCTCGAATTCACAAACAATATTTGGGAATGAATAGCTTGACTTGATGAGGATTGATTCGAAATACTTATAAGAGATTGTGCCAGTCTGTAAATTGATATGCATAATGTCTTTGTCTTCTAAAAGGTATGCATTGGGAGACTGATAGATAGATAGATAGATAGATAGATAGATAGATAGATAGATAGATAGATAGATAGATAGATAGATAGATAGATAGATAAAGAGATAGACAGATGGATGGACAGATCAAATAAATAGATAGATAGATAGATAGATAGATAGATAGATAGATAGATAGATAGATAGATAGATAGATAGTTAGATAGATAGATAGATAGATAGATGAACGGATAGATAGATAGATAGATAGAGAGAGAGAGAAAGAGAGAGAGAGAGAGAGAGAGAGAGAGAGAGAGAGAGAGAGAGAGAGAGAAAAGAGGGGTTTTGCTAGCCATAAATAAAATCTATGAAAGTAGTGTAATTATATATATTATCTTTGCTCAAGTTTTTTTTTGTTTTTTTTTCTTTTTTTCCGCTTATGGTAAAACATGTTTAAAAGATGCATATTTCCATAGCAGGTGTTGCGGGCTGTCGATCAACTGTAACAATACACTCTATATATATATATATATAAATATATATATATATATATATATATATATATATATATATATATATATATATATATATATATANNNNATAATTTTTTTTTCTTTAATATATATTTTTTTTTTTTTTTTGAGACGTAGAATATTTTCGAGTGTTAGGCTTTTCAACGGGCTCTTCCGATAGCATCCATTTTTAGAAAACGGACGCCCAATGCTTAGGACTGCATAACTTTCATATTTTTCTTCTAAATAATCATAAAATCCTTTAGAGATGCCTAATGAGAAGATGATTACTTAAACTAAGTTTTCATATCTCTGTTTAACAGAAACTAAGAAAAAAAAACACTTTGGAAGAGCAAAATAATTTGAACATTTTAGGAATTTCCATGAAGTGCTACATCTGTATTTTTCCTTTAAATTGCCATTACGCTGGCTTTATCTGCAGTATACTATCTCCATCAATAAATTATTGCTTTATAAACTCTATTACACTTATGGTGTTTAATTGTTCTCGTAGTTTGAGACTTTTCAGCCTCTTTGCAAAATCTCATATTGTAGCAAATTAATAATGTTTTTTTTTTTATTTTGTTATTCAGGTGTTTCATTTTTCATGAGTTGGATTTCCCCTAAAAAAAAAAAGTCAAGCCAAGGTGGAAGTGCTTTGCATTGTTCTTCAATGCAACTAAATGTAAGGTAATTTGAATGTGAGTTTTCTTAACTATTCGCCTCTCTTTCTTCATTGTAGGCTATTTGAAAAGAGCTGCCACCTTTTTTTTCAAATCTGCAGGATGACTTGTTGTACTGAATAAATTCCTTTGAAATAAGTTCCGGTTTACACAGGTAACATCATAATAGAGGAACAAGTAACAGCCTCTTGTAAAATCTCTAATTTTAACTCATTATTATACAACAATTAATTTTTGTCTGATCTGCAAAATCTTTATTGGAGAATGAACTTGTGAACTTGTGTGCCAAAATAAATATTATTAATTATTTTTTAATGGCCTTTCGGAAGGTGCCCTTGAAAAAAAAGTTAAACATTTTTCCTTTGAGAGCAAGCTTTATGAAACCTTCATAAATCTAGAATGATAGCGCTTTACCCCCATTTGCCTTGGGCTTATACTTAACTTAACTGCTTCAAACAAGAGGATTTATAATATCCCCAACAAAAAAACAAAACAAAAAATAAATAAATAAAGCTGAGCAATCAATATTAAACAAAAAATGTCTACAAAGGGGAAAAAAAATCCTTCATTCTAGTGCGATTTCTCTTATTCAGTGAGCCCTAAAAGATTAAAATCGGTCGAGGTGGAATATAATAAATTATTATATTAACCATCAATAAGCTTATATACTTTGCCGCTTACTACCAAGTACAACAAAGCCATGTTAGCTCATAAAAAGATAAATTAAAAAAAAAAGTCCATTTTATGAAAAAGAAAAAAAACGCCAAGCGCTTTATGCGAATTCTCAGATGTATAAAGAATAAAGAATACGTTGCAGGCTTAGTTGATTATTTCTTCATGTCAGTCTGAATTCTTACTTTCTTATGTCAAAACATAATATAACACTTTTGTACTAGAAACAAGGCTAGATTTTCAATCACGCTGTATTTTCTCTTTTGTTTTGTTTGAAAAAGTCAAAGATGTAGATAAAAAATAAAACACTGAAATGGTATTGGTTTTTCCCGCTGATGCATGAACTCACAAGAGAATATGGTTTCTCATTTCAATTATTATCATTACATCCAAAAAGCCACCATATGATGTGCCGAGCACTTAATGTCAGAAGCATTAATGTAATACCTGGACCCATTGTGGTAAGAAAATCCTGATAACGATACTCGTCTTGTGATTACGTTTGAGCCAAAATTCATTTGAATTACATGTTAATTTAAAACAATTAATGCTGTTTGGTTAGAAGCAATTATTATCCTAGGACTTTGCTTACTTTAAAAATCAACCTTCAGTGCTTTTTGTTGAACAGTGCCGACACGTGAACTTTAACCTCATCTGACCTTTACACAGAAATGTTAAAAACCAAGATGAAGACAAGAGCTACCAAAGTTGGGCAAATATCGTAATCCATCCCGTCCTGTTTAAGGGAATATTGGTTAAGCTCTTCACAGCGTAAAAAAAACATGGGCCAAGGGTTCATACATCTGCAGCAGACACGATTTAAGTAATCGTCTTTTTAAACAAACTTGAAGAGTATGTTACTCACATAGGATGTAATAATCATCGTCATCATCATCATCATTATCATCATCATCATCATCATCATCATCATTTCATCATCATCATCATCTCATCATCATCATTATAATCATCAAATTCCTCATCGCCGTTATCATCATCATCAACTTCCACATCGTCGTTGT
>BLXT01007613.1:695241-707398 GCA_019648995.1 Plakobranchus ocellatus | reverse complement strand
ACATGGGCCAAGGGTTCATACATCTGCAGCAGACACGATTTAAGTAATCGTCTTTTTAAACAAACTTGAAGAGTATGTTACTCAGATAGGATGTAATAATCATCGTCATCATCATCATCATTATCATCATCATCATCATCATCATCATTTCATCATCATCATTATCATCATCATCATCATCATCATCATTATTATCATCAACTTCCACATCGTCGTTGTCATCATCATCATCATCATCATCATCAATATTATTATTATATTATTTTTATTATTATTATTATTATTATTATTATTATTATTATTATTATTATTATTATTATTATTATTATTATTATTATTATTATATTTACAAGTGCCTGCATCTTTGATGTTGAATTGAGATAATTGCTTTAAAGATTTTGAAGATTTTGAACTCACTTTCGCCAATCGCAAATTGGCGTTGGCAGGTTGAGATACGCAAACGGGCGAAACCCTCACGCGGAGGCGTCCTACCTCGGAATACAAGCGTTGATTCTCCATAGTTTTCAGTCTAATTGCCTTGACGGTCTGATCCTTACAGGAGTAAAAGTTGGAATGTTTGAAGCTTCATTGATATCACTAACTACAGCCTCTTCAGTAAAATTATATCTTACTGGAAAAGGAGTTATGAGGATAGTGCTAGGCATTTTTTTTTGGCGGGGGAAAAGGGGGGGTTGGATGTTGCCTAAACAACATGTTTGTATATGAGCCTGATTCAGTTAATTTTAAAACATTTCTCTTCAATTTTCAGTTTTTTAGTTAAACATGTTTAGAGTATACTCAACTCAGTCTCCTCTTCTCAGCACTAACTGTTATAAATAGTGACACTATATTTGCAGCGCAGACTGAAAAATAGCATTACACTTTTGATGTGCAACTGTGCTAGCTGAAAGATAGCTCAGGTTGGTAAGTGCAAGTATTTATTGCAGTGTTGGTGACGGCTTCCATACATATTGGGGAAAAAATGAGAATTGAATAAGCGTACTTCTAATGGTCCGCACAATTTCTGCGCTTCTTTAGATTTCAGAATGTTTTTATCTCACAGTTAATTGGCTGTGCTTGTTTCATTGACTTCTAGTGATGAAAATAATTTTTACGCGTTTTTTTTAGAAATACCTATGTTCTTTTAGAGTTTTCTTCTTGACCCATGAATATATAAAGAGCTTTTCATTGCCATGTGCTGCAAAATGTGAGGCAAATAGATAATGGTATAACTTAAAAACTTGAAAACACGTATTTTACTTTTTAAAATGTTAAAACATGAGAATACAGGAACTGGCCGATGTTTTCCACTATCCAATAATAGTTTACAGCGCCATTAGACCCATCTTTTCGTGTCCCACGTTAACAAGCATCTGTGCAATGCAGAACAAATCTACAAACAATAATGCTCTCATGCGTTCCAGAAAACTGTGCGGAAAAAGAACAAAAACAAAAAAAAAAACAAAAAAAAACTGAATCTCGAATAGATCTAGAATTTATCCTGATTCTCAAATGGAACATGTGCACTGGTTTTGTATAGGATTGAATACTTGAGTACGATTTGTCTGTGTAAGTGTGTGTGATTGTGCATGTGTCCGCAGGGAGCAAATAATATAATCAGGACTAGTGCAGATCCTTATTGTTAAGATTGAGAAAAAGCAACTGCAATGCCTAAAATAATCCAAATTCATTTGAAAAACATCTAGCAGGGAAATAATTTAAAGAAACCCCAATTACGAACAACATTTTAATAAACGAGACAAATAAAACGGTTATGTTGCAAAGAGTGTGGAAATGAGATAAAAAAAGTGAGGTCAAGGGAGAGACCCAGAGATAGAGAGAGAGAGATAGACACCCTGAAGAAGAGAGAAAGACACTGAAGGAGAGAGACCCTGTTAGAGAGAGAGGTAGAATGCGAAAGAGAGTATAGATTTGTATCTTATCGAGAATGGGTACAATTGAAAACAAAATTAAAACGAAAAAAGCTATAACGCAAACTTTTTAAAAATTATTCAAAAAGCATTTAACACTAAAGAATACAAACTTACCCTAAAAAATAAAGAACTAGCTATCTACAATCCTACAAAAAGCAACAGCTTTTATATCGATAGAGCAATATAAACATTCACATTTCCATTTTTTTAGAGCTTAGCTGACATCAAATTGGTCGCAATTATCTAAATTAAAAAAAAAAAATGAAATTCAGCTAAAAAATAAAGCCGTGAACGGGAAACAATGTAAAGAGTAAATGGATAGTAAGTTTACTTCGAAATAAAATCTTGAAATTATAAGACAAAATGTCTGAAATTGCTTTTTCCTGCGTATAATGATCTTATACACTAATGCGTATCTTTTCATCTAGATTGAATATACTAAGTAAATAAAATGAGAGAGTTTGTTTCTCCTGAAAAATAGCCCAAAGTAACTCATCACTAAGTGAAAAAAAATTATAGATCTTAAGACAAAATTGATGCAGATATAAGGCTTCAGAGGCCAAGATTAGAAGGAAGCAAAGTTTTGTGATCGTAAGCGCCGATAGATCTACATCTAGACAATAATTTGATTCAACATGAAGTCTCAAACGTTCCTAGGCAATGCTTCACGTTTGTGCTAAAACAAAAAAAAGAAAACACCGGCGACGAAAGATACCAGTCCTGAGATTTTGTGGGTCTCCTTTTCACAGATAACTGCGGTGACAAAGGTAAGAGTGTTGGGGATCCGTACTGGGGACCGTAAAAAGTAAAACAACATTTGAGGCCTAGGAAATTCAATTTAAACAGTTTGTCAATAAACTATGAAAAGTTAAATCGCGCTTCTTTTTACGATGAGGAAAGTGATGGTGTATACTTCCGATCACCAAACGTAACCAACAAACACCGCCGAAGTTTGACCAAGGCTAAAGATGTCTTGAAAATAAAAGATAATCATGCTTTAGGTCACAGGATTTTTCATGCATGTTATGCAAGACTTAGGTCTGACTGTTACTCTATTGTAAGAGATAACATTAAGTTCCTCTATAAGCAAGACCTTCATTGCTTAGAATGTGCACAGGTTGCTGATCTTCCTCTGGCCTCCGCCACAAGGAAACCGATACCAGCCGCTTAGCCAAACAGCCATTGTCAAATGGATATGAAAAAGATGCCATCTTTCAAAGGGTATAGCTGTAGCCTTAATATGGTTGACTGCTAATCGAGATTTGCTTTTGCAGCGCCTACCAATGGGAAACAGCAAGAAAAATTGCTCAATTCAATTTCATTCATCTTTACGACCCCCCAGAATCCTTAAAACTGATAGTGTTTAGTGATGATAACGTCATGTAATTTCTTGCTGATTTCAAAGTGTGTAATATCAACGGTAGGCCGTACCATTCACAGTCGCAAAGACGCGCTGAAAGATACAAATTATCGTTGACTTTTAAAGAAAACTATTTACAAGGAGGAGGGATAGGATGGGCAGGCCAGTTAGAGCAGTCTCACTACAGCTATAACAAAAGACTCAACAAAGCCACTCCACCATCGATTCCATACGATGAGTTTTTTTTTGGAATACCAAACTTTGCCACCACGACTGCTGAAATGGTAGCACCAGCAAACTTAACAAAGGAAAAATGTACTTTCTTGACTTTGCCGATATAGATGTTGACGGTGAGGATAATACGGAGGAAGAAACCGAGTATGATAGCGATGCACGCACTGCTCCATCAACATCTACTGCATCGTTGTCAGTGCTTGAAGCTGTCACTAATGCAATCTTAATGAATGAGCCGCTGCGCCCAACAACATCTGCTCCAGTTTCAGCTGTAGACAAGTTGCTCAATGTCAGTGAATATTATCGAAAACATTTACCAAGGATCTTTTTTAAAAAGCATATCATTTGGAACAGTTTTCATCGCAGAACGTGGAACAGACTGTATTCTTTCGCCCAATGCCAGAAGGGAGAAGCCATTGCGTTGGAATTTCACCTTGCCGGGGAACTATGATCAGTTATGGACCATTTAAACGCTCTGTTAAAATTAACAGTTCAACTGACAGTTGTATCTGTGTCATCGCTGAACTGGCAAGCAAAAGACAAGACGAGCACTGTTTACACGTGCAGTTTGTTTGATCAATAGAGATGAGGAGCAGAAAAGAGGTGGCTGACGCCGCGAGGTGACCTCTCTTTCCCTTAGATTAAAATGGCCGATGCGGGTACGCATGGGGCAGATGTTGCAAACCGCCATACTTTGTGGCAGCCGTACATGCAAAGACGCGTCGACGTTATGGTTGACGCCCACTATTCATGCATATGCCGCCGCACTATGGTCACAGTTATGGACTATTTAAACGCTCAGTTTAAATTAACAGTTCAAGTGATAGTTGCCGTATTTATGTCATCGTTTAACTGGCAGAAGAAAGATGAGACGAGTTCTATTCATGTAAAGAATGTGAGCGAGCTAAGAAAAACTGACCGTAAAAGGGTGTTAGTTTTTCATGTCAATTTGCTTATATCTACTTCTAAAAAGGCCTTTCTTCGGATGATTTTGCTTTTAGACGCTGTAAGCATGTAAATAGCCGTATATCTTCAGAGTCCATCATTCGCAAGTGAGAGAAAACGATGGTATTTTCAGTCTGGTTCTATGCACTGTCTTTTGCATTTCAATTTTTGAAATAAATTTTGAGGGATTGATTATATTTTTTTTCTTAATTTTTATTGTTATTTTTTTTTTTAAAGAATTGTCTTATGCCTTTCACATAAATATTAAAAACTAAAGAACATTTAGATCTAGCCTACGCAGGTAATCAAATCAAAGATTGAAAATTAAAGTAGTAACGTTAGCCTAATGTATAGTTTACATCTTCTCTACATAAAAGGGCAGACTATGTCCAAAACATCTAGCATAGATGTTGATCCGGATGTAAAGACTGGGTTACATCTAGCTATCCCTTTATTTTTTATAAGTTGGCAAGATGCATAATTGGCACAGAAGTGCCGACTATCCTATACAAAGCATTAATGCTTAAATCCCTCTTTCCCATGTTGAAATAAAGATGTCGAATTAAGCCTACAAACTGTCGCCTTATTGTCTGGAACCGGGGCTTTTATATTGCGATTGATATTGTACAGTTTCATTATCTCTCAAAATTAATGTTGTAATTCATTTATCAACATAGGCAGATTAGATTTTCTGTTTCAGAAGTAAAGATTTGTAATGGCTGGTGTAAGCAAAAAGAAAGATTTCTAAGATGTTAAAGCACGATTGGATTTAGAATCACCTAAGTTTCTTTTGTTTTTTCAACTCTTGCGAAAATTAGAGGCCAATATCTTGTCTGAGGGCTTTTTGGCCGAATACAGCATAGATCTATATCAATATAGTTGTAAATGATAAGAACGACAATTTAAAACTGGCACCTAAGCGATCTTTAATGAAACCTACAATTTTTGTTAATTTTGTGCTTGTTGGTGCTGTAAAACTGGGAAGTGCTAAAGGAGTTTTGATAGAAAAAAGATCATTGTAGAAAGGTATTGCCAAGTAATCAACATGAAATACAACTCTTCGAGGTTGTAAAACTTATTAAAATGAAATGAATGCTTCTGAAATATAAAATCTAGACAGACCATTTTCTGCATAATCTAGAGCTAGCGCTACATCAAGACCGTCCGCGCCAAACCGCTAGGTCAACCCTCTCGGCGCCAAACCTTGATTTATAGGTCAAGAGTGCGCTAAGACTTTAGGGCATTTTTTGCAGAAAAAAAAGCGGAAGCTAAGTTGACGCGTTGGATACGCATCAGGCATCCGTACATGAAACTGAGTTCTACGTATAGTTCTATGTATAAATATTGCTGTGTTACTTTGGTTTTTGCTTGTATAAGACAGCCCTACGACAGAATGCTTAAGACATTAGACATTTCCGAAACGCTTTTCAAATCATGACCACAAATTTTCAACATAGCAATGTCATTACCATACATGTTTATGTGGAAAGAATTTTCAGTATTCTTGGATTTTACGCTGAAATTTACCATTCACATATCTTAATCCTGCAGTTTTATTTTTTTTTATGATATACTGAGGATTTTGCTAAAATTATAAAAGTCTCATGTCACATCTTAACATTATGTTATCAGCCTAAATTAACTCTGTCCTTATATCAGACAAAAGATAAAATAACTGCCAAACAAGTAACATTTAGAGTAATATATTACTGTCTGCCAGCAATGAAGTCAGGCTTTAAAAGAATTATATATTTATTAAGGCCTAGCTAAGAAATGCTGGATAAAACTTTCAAAATATGGATAAGAATGATCGTAGGTCGATATATAAAACAATTCCATTGGAAAAGATTTACATTATCGTCGCTTTAAACACGGCAAACACATGTTTTCTGTTTTAGGATTCGATTACCGCATTCCTTCTTTCTCAGTATGTTAATATTATTGTTCTTATTAGTGAATATATAGCATTATATATTGTTGTTGTTGTTATTATTATTATTATTATTATTATTATTATTATTATTATTATTATTATTATTATTATTATTATTATTATATTATTATTATTATTATTATTATTATTATTATTATTATTATTGACTATTATTATTATTATCATTATTATTATTATTATCATCATTATTATCATTATAATAATAATAATTATTATTATTATTATTATTATTATTATTATTATCATCATCATCATCATCATCATCATCATCATAATTATCATCATCTTTATTAGTGTCATTCAGTGTTTTCTTTCCTTTTTTACTAAGGTACCTTTTTAACGAATAAAAATATCTTTCATTTTTCAATTAAACATATCCATGTCTGAATATATCGCCTTTAGATCAGATTTATTGGAAAAGAATAGTAATAAAGGGCTAACAAGACATTATAACCGAGACTTTGCACAATATCTTGGAAAGGGAGTTAAATCATCCGTTTTATTTTGTTTTGGACTGGAAAGTGTGACTTGTCTCCTTGCGATTCCTTGGGGCGGAGGACATAGAACGTATCAGCCAAAGCCTTCCACTATCTATTTTGCATACAGTCACCTTCAATAAGACTGAGTCAAATATTTTGATTCATCAACAGAAATCAAGCCAGAAGAAAAAGATTTGGAAAAGGATGAAAAGGCAGACCGAAGAGAGATGGGCTAATGATTATTATCAGGCATCTTGTCATGAACAGACATTGGCGATCATGTTCCTCAACTCAAACATATTCTCAGTTAACCTTATTGTCATTGCTACTCTTGACTATTGCCCATGACTTAAGATTTTCCATAAAAAGTTATACTCTGTCTACCTCTAAAGCGTTTGCCCTTAATTATTCCAAATGTTGCTAAGTGTTCTAAACCCTTCTGTCGGCAAATATGGCCTAGAAACTGTAGTTGCCACTGTCTTGTGGTTTTAATTAGTGATCGCTTGAGATTAGCCTCTTTCAATACCAATTCATTGGATTTTTTTTCGTCCATGATATCCTCATCATTCTTCTGATAAACCACATCTCTACTGCTTCTAGGTTTTTCTCTGTTCCTTTGTTTATTGTCCAACACTCACAAGCATAAATGTGTTTTAATTACACTTACTTTGGTTTTCTTACTTATGTTTCTATTTCCCAGTACTGATTTAATTTTTTAAAATGTATCTTTGGCCATGGCTACTGTTTTACTTATTTCACTTGTGCATCTGTCATTTGATGTTATCAGGTAACCTGGATGTTTGAATTTTGTAACTTGTTTGATTTGTTCCCCTTTGCTAACAAGATTGCACCTGGAGTTAGAGGATTTTGAGATGACCATACATTCCGTTTTTTTTTGTTTTGTTTTTTTTTTACATTCAAAAGGAGGCCCATTGTTTCGCTTTCTAAAAGTAGAGTATCTAGAAGTTTTGGGAGTTGATCGCCAGATTCTGCTATTAAAACTGTATCATCTGCATACCTGAGGTTATTAAAATTCCATTTATTTTTAAGCCTAAAATACCATCAAGATTCCGTAAGATTATTTCCCTATATAGGTTAAAAAGATCAGGAGACATTACACATCCCTGCCTCACACCTCCTTCAATTCTAACAGATGCAGTTTGATCCCAGTATATACTTATATATCTTTCCCATCGATGTCTAATTTTTCTAGCACATGAGACAGCTCTACATGTCCCAATTTGTCAAAGGCTTTAAAATAAACAAAGGCCTGGGCATGACGTTAAACTGCATCCATCGGACAATCGGCGATTGAATCGGTAACCCCATCAATTTTAAATTGATGAGGAAGTTAGTGGGACCCAGAAGGACTAAAAATAAGACCTGAAAAGGGCGGAAGATCCTTAATAGGGCAACGGTCACCCATAGAACCCCGCTGCCTTGTGGATTAGTTGCAAGACGAAGGCTAGCGGAGAACCCGTACACAAACCAGCAGTAGGCAAGGGAAAACCACTGCTGCATCGCTTCCCAAGAATGAAAAATCATGATTCAAAACCTTACTGAAATTTTGGTTAACAACGTTAAGGGGGTTTGTGATTCCAATCCGAACCGCTCGTTCGGCAGGGATAGCCATGTGCAACAGGTGGCTCCAGGTCGTCATCCAGCGTCTGGTCGCAAAATTAATATTGACCAAACATAAAAAAATTGCAAAATGAAATGTGCGTAAACTTCATCGAAAAAGAAAATTAGAAAATTTTATTAAAGAAATGGACAGAATAAAACTTAACATCCTAGGGCTTGCCGAGATAAGATGGACTGGGGCAGGCTCCATGAAACTAGGTAGTTGAACTCAGGGGTTACATACACATGAAAGAAGCGTTGGTATCTTATTCGATGTAACAACGGCAAAAAATCTGGGGAGGTAGTGTCCAATTTCAGATAGAGTAGTTGTAGCTAGATTGGTAGCCAAATCATTAAATTCAGGAATTATTCAACTGTATGCACCAACATTTGACAGTTAAAATGTGGAAGTATACAAGTTTTATGAAGAAATAGAAAAAAAGAAAAAAAAACGCTATCTAAAATCCCAGGACATATGATAGTAATGGGAAATTCCAATGCAAAAGTTAGGCGTGAAAGAGTAAGAGATGTTGTTGGGCCCAGTGGCATAGGGGCTCTAAATGAGCGTGAAAGTAGGCTAATTGAATGGTGCCAAATCAGTGATTTTACCATCACATATAATTGGTATCAAAATCACCCTAGGCGACAGTGGACTTGGAAGAGAACCGCAGATAGAAGTAGAAACAAAATAGAGTTCATCTTCATTCAGAGACGATTCCGAAACGCCGTCAAAACATCGAAATCACTGCCGGGAGCCGACTGTGATTCAGATCATATTCCAGTAATGTGTAAATTTAAGATATAACTTAAGAAATTAAGAGAGGCAAAGGCTAATCCTAAATTCCAAATCGACTTACAGAAATCTGATGAAAATCTAAGAGACAAAATTGCTATGACTGTGCATAACAAATATGAAACTCTAAAAAATTTCTCAGAAGTAGAAGAATTGTGGTCAGAAATAAAAAATTCACTTAATGAAGTCACGGAACAATGTTAATGGAAAAGAAGAAAATACTAAATAGATGGTCATAATATGTTGAAGATCGTTTTAAAGATGACAGGTGCAAAAAACCCAAAATAGAAAAAAACATAGAAGGCTCAACTATCTTTAAAGAAGAGGTAGAAGCAGCAATAAAGAAAATGAAAAATGGAAAACCCATAGGACCAGATAATATATCACTAGGAAGAATTAAAGCATTAGATAATTTAGGAATAGATCTGAGAACATAATTTCTTAATGCAATATACGATAGTAGTATCATTTATCCAGAAGATCTTTGTAAATCTGTTTTTATAGTACTGCCCAAAACACCAGGACCAACAGAATGTGAACTTCATTGAGCAATCAGTGAAATGAGCCATTTTACAAAAATCTTTTTTACGCGTTTTGATGCAAAGAGTCTAAGACCAGAAATATCTCCAAAACACTTTGGTTTTATGCCTGATAAAGGGACTAGAAATGCAATATTCACTTTGTTAATGCTTATGGAAAGGTGTATAGAAATTCAAACAGATGAGCTAATAATGACGATAAGTTAATGAAATAGTGAGTGACCACGGTGGAATATTCATTGAGCAGCTGTTTCAAGCAATATGGACGGTAACAAGGAACTACTTTCCATCTGCAAAGGTGTGGCTTGTGAAAAAAATATGTTGACTGCTGTGAACAAAGACTATTTCACTTGTAAGGAATCGAAATATAAGATGATTCAAAACATATTTTTTTATGTATCCTTGCACAGCTGATTCTGGGGTGCGTATTTGCCTACAGTATGATCAGGCGATGGTGAGTTTTGTATCTTGTGCTCTTCTGTAAGTTCTTAAGGAAACTATCTAGCCCAAATCTTTCTATAATTCAAAAAAAAGATTTCTTCTATTTTCCCCTCGAGTATGCAAAAAAGTGAATACCATCCTCATCTCTGGGGTTGACACGCCTTCAGTAAATGCAACAAACTTACAGAATGTGGTATTTTGCATGTGATTAGAACTCTGACAGGTAAGAAAGATGCACAACAGACAGTTTTATAATGTTATGAAGAAGAGTACTCTGATACAATGAGAAGTTGACAGATTGGTTTTTGAAGACTATGTCACATTTACCGTTTGTTGGCTTGATCTTATCTTTCGCGTCCCACAATGATCGTTTTTACATACCGTTTAATTTCAAACAAAGGACGTGCCGTACATGTAGCTAACATTCCATAAGATGCCAAAAGTCACAACTAGTGAAGGATCAGTCTAAACTACGTTACACAATATAAGTTGATCGATCAGCAAAAACACACTTGACATTTTACTTCTTTTGTATGGACAGAGGTTCTTTCATAACCCACTTGTTCAGATGCAGAAAAAAAGTTTATCAATTTTAAGAAATATAAAGTCAAAAGGCGCTCTACATATAGCTTTAAATCTCTTGTGCAACCCCACAACATTTTGACGTTACATTCACAAAGCTCTTAGAATAGTAAACCTCTATCCACTGCAATGAGTGGTGAGCTATGCATGTTTACAGACTCTTTTAAATTCTATTTGCCTGATTGCAATGTCACCCTCTATTTAAAGAAGCTTTAGTTTGTAGATAAAAAAAAATAATTACTTAGAAATGTCTTAATATGTAATAAGAAAAAATTACGCTCGCTAGACTGTCCATAAGAAGTACTCAGATGGAAATATTAAAGATTTATCTAGCCATTTGATGGAAGTGATTTCTCTTACCTTAGTCCAAGCAATGTATGCTAAAAATAGAGAGGAATAATGCATTCCCTCTCTCTTTTCATAATCTAATTAGTGGAAGGCTTAGCCTGAACTACTCAGTCAATTTGCCACAAAAAGAAATCATCAGAATTTTAGAAAAGGGTCCAACGCCGCCCAACAATCTTGAGGCAAATCTATATCCATTATCTTTTTCTTATTCCAAAGCCTGGATTACTAATCACATGCAAGTAATTACATCACAAATATAATATGATCAAAGTGATCTTTAATTATGGAATCATAAGGTATCCATATGCATAAAGATACTAAAATTAAGAAGCAAGTGAACGGGGTTTATGCCACACTTGTTTTACATGATCTTATGATAAAACCAGTTTAATTCACTTTGAATACTCTTTGTTTACTTGAAAATATTGTTTTCATGTGCTGAGCAAAAGTACTCAGATGTAAAAAAAAACTAGAAATACACATAAAAAAGAGCTATGGAACCTTGTCAGCAGTATAAACAACACCAAAAAAAAAAACAGTTTCGAAATATGATACAATCAGGTCTTATTTATTCTTTTAATTCGTAAGTGAGATATTTTTATTGTAAAGTAAAACAATGTCAGAATGAAATAATATTTAAGATTCGGTCCAGTCAATATATATATTTAATATTGTCGAATGCTTTAAGACTGGAAAACCTAAGGCGAAACTTTACACTGGTTGAAAGTCTGGATGGTTTTGTCGCTTATGAGGACTCACGCATTGTTGATATTTAAAGTTCCGGTATTTATGCCAGTTCAAAAAACAAATTAAATGAGCCCAACGAAAAGGTGTACATACACACACACAATCATAATAATAATAATAATAATAATAATAATAATAATAATAATAATAATAATAATAATAATAATAATAATAATGATGA
>BLXT01007613.1:649978-660574 GCA_019648995.1 Plakobranchus ocellatus | reverse complement strand
CAGAAGTGCCGATTACCCTATGCAAAGCATTAATGCCAAAACCTCTGTTTTGCATGAAGAAATAAAGATGTCGAATTTATATAGGATAGTCTAAACTTTAAGCCCACAAACTGTTGTCTGAAACCGAGGAGTATATTTTGTGGGTTAATATAAAACAATTTCATTATTTATCAAAATTGTAATTCGATTGTTATAAGCGGCAATTTTAGATTTACAGATTTACAGTTTTAGAAGAAAAAAAATTCTAACTGCCGGTGTAAACAAAAGGAAACATTTGTAAAAGATCAAAACACGATTGGATTTAGAATTATCTGAGGTTTTTTTTTTTTTTTGTTTATTTGTTGTTTTTTTTTTTCGCTCTTGAGAAACATAGAGGCCAATATTTTGACTGAGTGTTTCATAGCCAAAAACAACATAGATCTATATGGCCATAATTTTAAGTGTACGACAATTTAATACTGACTCCTAAACAATCTGTAATAAAACCTTAAACTATTTTGATAATTTTGTGCTTGTTGTTATAAAATTTGGAAGTGTTAAAAGATCGTTAAAGAAAGATATTGTTAAATTAACTGTGAATTGGAACTCTTCCATGATGTAAAATCTTATCAAAATGAAATGAATGTTCTCGAAATATAAAACGAGACGCTTTTCTGCATGAAATAATCTAGAGCTAGCGCTAGGTCAAGACTCTCTACGCCAAATCTTGATCTATAGGTCTAGAGTTCGCTTAGGCTTAGGGGATTTTTGCAGAAAAAAAGGGAACCTTAAGTGGACTCATTAGGGACCCTTACATGGGACTGAGTCTTATAATAAATATATATATATATATGTATATATATATATATATATATATATATAATATTTATATATAGAGAGAGAGCGATGAATATATAGGTAGACAGATATAGACATAGGTATATCTGTATAAGAAAAATGGAGAAGGCACTTGAAACACACAAAATAGTTAGATATGATGTTATGATAAAGCTATAGTCTAGATCTTTGAAATTTAAAACTAACTGATAATTTGTCAGTTCTGCGACGCTCAAAGTAATTCTTAAGTATTAATTTCTGTAGGTAATCCCGTCACGTTTAGTTTGTAAGTGTTTCATGTTAATGCTTTACACGGCAGAGTAAAATGGTACTTTTTGACACATAGCCTTCACCCCTTCTCACGGAGTTCATATGCATTTAAATTCTTCTCTCAAAATATTTTTTCCAAAATAAATTTTACTTTTTAAAAACTGATTACCATAAAGTGATATATTGTGTAACTTCAGAAGGGTTTGAAACCGTTGTGAAAACGAAAATATGTGATGTTGTTTGGATGATAAGTTAGAGCAAGATAGCACACTGAACCATAATGACTTTTCCTGAGTAGGTACATAGTTGATATGAGAAATCTGTGAGAATACCCACTTTTTATTGGTTAAAATAGAGTCAGAATAGGAAAGCTCTCAATCCCTTACTATTATAAGTAACATAGAACAAACTGAGTACCTTAAGACAGAGAATACAGGGACGTAACCTCACGAGACAAAAGCTAAAACTAGAGAACTATATACCCTTTATAAGAGGGTACTAATGCCTTCTAATTTTTCCAAAAATTAGATAAAACAAGATAGAACTAAGCTCGCGATTGAGTATTTACTCGTCCACGAAACGCTCTCCTGTCAGCTACGAAGAGATAATTTTTTTTCGATAGGAGAACGTCAAATCTAATTCTTGCAATACTCTTACAATTCAAGCTCAAGTAGCCTAACTACGATGAGATTTCGCTGAGTCAAGGTCTATTATCTCCTGCAGCAATTTTTCCTTGTTCGTGGCAATCCATTTGGTACTGTGATATTTCCAATCATTTTTCTTTTGTAATTTATAAAGGGATTTAAAGTGCCAATCTTTTAATATAAACAAGAAGTGCACAAATCGTCGCCTGAGTCAAAGCCTCCTGTAAGGCGACAAAATGTTTCCATAAATTTAAAACCTACAATCTAAAACCTGATAAATTATTTTTTTTTTTATTAGATTTTATTCCTTTTCGTTGTTAAATATTGTGCCCTTGAGTGCACAGGAAAGTAATGAAGCCCTCTTTACATTGTAGTAGTAGTTTTTTTTTTTTGTTTGTTTGTTTTTTTTTTTAACGTGGATCCGTTAGACTCACATTTGCGACACCTTAAAGTATATACCCAGTGCATACATCTTATCATCAACTATTGAATTATGAGATAAATACAGCGAATGCAGTGAGTTTATCATAGTCAATTTCATAACAATAGGCAGTTTGTTTTTAACTGTTCCGGCGCGGCGGCGCCCTTAATTGACCTGAGTATTAGCTTTGTCTTAGTCCCTGGTCTAGGTCTCAGCTATGGACGTATCTTCATGTCTGAAACAAAATTTTCTTACATATATTGTCTTTTTATTCTGCAGTAAAATAAAATGATTAATATTTAAAGAAAATAAAATTTCAAATCAAATGCCTTCGTGCTTGTTTACATCTAAATTCTCGTGAATCTAAAGCTAGAATAAGACCTTTAATCTGGATATGTAGGCTTAACCAGGCCCATCTAGATTTAGATATCTTAAGCTAAAATCTAGACTTTCATTTCCAATGCAGCTCTGAATGAAAGCCATTGATGAGTGCATCCCTATGGCCCCAGTAACAATTATAGACCGAATTAATTTAGGCCTCGATCCCTTTTCGTTTGAAAGTTAGAACATGGCTGATCGTATGATTCGGACTTACATTTTGAGGAAACAATGTGAAAAAAAATGTTGTTGAAGGTAGAATTTGGATTTCTAGGCATAATCGGTGCACCTTTCCGTCAAAGCTAATCTTTCATACAAAACTTAAAATCATTCTGTTCTGTGGTCCAGAAGTTTTACTTGATATAAAATTCAAAGTTTACAACTGTATAAAGTTAATTACTTTCCGCAAAAACAAGAGTGGTACAAGTAGGCACTCGGAGTTAAGACCTCAAGAAGACTGCTGTGACGTCACAGTACAAGTCCCAGTTGCCTGGCGTCCACAAGCAGGAAAAAGTAGACATAGTCTTTATTCGCTTGTTTTATCACAAAATTTCATCTAAAATATATGATGATGTTATATCTGTAATCTAATCACACTTAACTAGATTTAGATCTAGACAATGACACCTTGATATTTAGATAAATAGATATATATGTATATATGTATGTATGTACATCACAAATCTTTTTTTCCCTTTCTCTCTTCTCTCTTTTTTTCTCTCTCTTTCTCTCTCTCTCTCTCTCTCTCTCTATCTATCTATCTATCTATCTATCTATCTCTCTCTCTAGCTAGCTAGCTATCTATACGATACGTTCCATATCTAGACCAGATACAGAGCCAATCCAGCCCACGCTCTTGCTTTTCTTTCACCTCACACGCGGGACCATATCAGTAGAACAGCACTAATTTTAGTGAACGGCCTATGTGCATGGGACAATAATCTTTAAAAAAAGAAAATATACTGGTGCATTCAATAATGTCAATGCAGTAGGCCCATTCTAATGATCATTAAAACGTTCAGAAAGTCTCTGAATAGTTTACTGTGAATTAGTCACATTCATTCACATGTTAATTATTTCAACCTTTTCGGCCACAAATTCAGTATCTTTAATTAAAAAAAAAAAATCATAAAAATCTCATTCTGAAGTTTCTTCGAGCTGCAACTACAAGAAAAACAAGACTTTTTTTTTCTTTTATCAGCCTTGTGGTTTTGTAAGACATCAAGCATGTCGTGTTTGAGTAATGAAGATAGAGCGCGCGCCATAGGTAGTTATTGTGTCTGTTATAAGCGGGACCAACTGGGACAAAAAGTTCATGATATCAGAACAATGTCACATTGAATGACTTGGACACGCAATCGTTTAAGCGTGATACAATCTGAACCCAGTGAAGTGATGATTGCAAGATTAAGTCGCTTAATGCAAAGAGGTATCAAAACCTGAATCGTCAGTAGAGGTGGCTACATTCTGTATTGAGACGTTGGATGAAGGAAAAGTTGTAAAAAACCCAAAGATATTTTGTTTGTTTAAAATAATAATAAAAAAACCGCGTGTTTTCAATTCCAATTGCATTAATGCAAACATGTATAGTGTAGTGTATCTTCTATACAACGAGTGGCTGGGGGTGGGGGAGGGGAGCGTTTGTGGCACATGGATAGCGAATCCGCCCTGAAATCTTCAGGAACCCTTCTGTCGCAGGTTTGAGTACGGCCACCGGCGCCCTGGCTGACGGAAGGCCTGAAAACCTGAAATCTTTTTGTGAACTAGCTATACAAAAAAAAATAACAAAAAAAAAAAAAAAACGAAAGCAAAAAAACAATCTATGTATAAAACTATTTCCAGGTAGGGATACTTTTGTTTAATACTCTTCTTCATACTGAGGATTAGAGTAAAACAAATGTTTTGATATCTTATTCAAGCTTATTGGTCCCTTGCGCACAGGCCTATCAGCATCACAGGCGACAGTGGATTTTTTTAAGGTGAAGAAATGGCTTTTTGTTTGAGAATATTCTTCTTGCTAAAATTTAAGTGTAACAAAAAAAAAAAGTTAAACAGAGTGAATTTTTTCTTTATGAACTGAAGAATTAATTTATCACGTTTTTTTTTATTGATCAGTGAAATCTAAAATCAAAATTAAATATCCATCAATCGAAAAATAGTGTCTAGGTTTCAAACATGCAATATCGGGTAAAGATCTATCTATTCTTTCCTTAGTATTCATCATGAGCACATGAAAGCCTTCGAAAGAAAATGAAAACGTTTTCGCAAAGTTGAAAAGCCATAGACTACACTAAAAAAAACATCTTTGTACCAACCACCCCATCAAATCTATAAAATCACCTCCAACCATATTTAAAACTACATTACCTATAGCATATAATGATGTTGCTACCGTCAAAGCAGCTTAAAATACATTCAACTGCATGCCCATATAAATATAATAACAAAAGACATTGCAATGTGTAACAATGTCTAGAGTGAACAGTTATATTATATTGATCTTTAGTTCAAACTGGCAAGGGGCCTACAAAATATACCGACATGGTAGTTCATCACACTATCCTCAAAGACCATAGTCAGTCATTCTTAAAAATACGATATAATATACATACATATCGCGCGGGGGCGGGGGGGGGGGGGAATATTCAGGACGTTCTTAGTTTGACTATGAAGGAGTCCTTGTAGGATAATGAATTCTCCAGAAAATACATTTGGGACACATCATAGAAATTTTTGGGTTAATCTAAAAGTAATAAACCACTAGTCAGTGATTTCAATGAAATCATCCACAAAATTGTTTTTCTTTACTAAAGCTTTAACAACGACCTTGTTGAGTATCGTTATTTTATCAAGTTTTTAAATTTGGAAGGATCATCCATCCCCCTCGGACGTTTTAAGGAAATGGTCCCAATTTATGTTGAAAAAAGGTATCCTTGCCTTAAAACTGTGACACAGGGTAAGAAAATTCAAATCTAGATTGATATCGATGATGGATCAAAATCTTGGACGCAACACATTACTTAGGGTGAGTACAGAGAATGTTTTCATAATGAATAAACTGTATTACAAGACCAACGGATAACTCTTCAATAGCTTTCAAGTAAAACTTGAGGGTCAACTAAAACAATTGCCCATGACCATCTGAACATGAATAGGGTTTCTGCACGGTGGGCATTAGCCTTTTGACAAACAAAAGGACCAAAGGTTTGAGATCTGCAAAACTCTCCTTTTTAATTGCATCAAATGACCTAAAATGGCCAATAAATTTACTAAAACTGTAATGACTAAGATTGGAATATGGGTTTAATATTTTGATCCAGAAAAAAAGGTGTATTCTATGCATTGGAAAAACCACTTCTCCCTTACCAAAGACGTTCAGGCAACACTGTCAGGTAAAATAGTCGTGCTGTCGTGTTTCGCGGTTTATGAAAAAGTGACCATGACAGACAAACCAGAAAAATGGAGGCAACAATAAAATCAGACGAAACTAATAATCAAATTTCCTGACAACATTTCTGTCCGAATTGGTAGCAGAGGAAACTAATTCTCAAGTTTGCTGACAAAACTGGGTCCGAGTTGGTAAGAAAAAGGCATGGAAAACTGCATAGCGGGGTCCTACTCTACTGCATGACAACGCCACTGCGCTCCAACTGTCCAAGAGCATTGCAAGCAATCCACACGACAGAACGATGCGGCTTTGAAGTCCTGGCCATCTAGAAATTACCCTTCATTGCCTTCTCAGACTTTCCGCCTGTTTCCTATTTTTACTTTAAAAAAAACGCGCGCGCGCGCGCAAGTGCACGATTTTCTTGACAACGAGGACGCTATTGGAGCAGTTGAAAAATAATTAAGGGTCCTCTCTGAGTCTTTTTTTCCTGTCATGGAATTTTAAAGGTTATCGAGAGGTGGCCAAAATGCGTTTCTCTTCATAATGGCTTTGAAGAAAAATACAAGTGAGGCAAGTGACAAAAGTGCTGTTTTATTCCATCGTATTTAAATCAAGGATCTCGTACGCATACACACATACACACACACATGAAGTGTATGTATGTATATATATATATATATATATATATATGTATATATATATATACACATATAAATAAACATAATTATATATATATGTTTGTGTGTGTGTGAATATGTAAAGAAAACTTTGTTCAGATTGTAGAAGAATGCTTTTAATTACGGATTATTCTTTGCCAACCTTTATCTTTGGACATTTTATATAATGCTATCAATCTTTGCTTAGCGCGTATACATGGTATCTGATTTGTGATCGTCATATTTTATTTGAGAGGGCTTAAAGGCGAAACATTTTTATTTACACTCCGTTTTCTTTAATTTGTTCTTATAAAACCTATTACAATGTCTAACTACACCAGTAATTTTAACTCCGTTTCTCATCAAATGCCTTTTGGGTTTTTTGTTTTCGGTTAAGCTTTGATTTTTTCATTTTTAGATTTTTTTTTCATTTATTTTAAAGTAAACGTCGAAATTAAGCGTTGTGAGGCAATTTTTGTGATATCCAAACTGTTTATCACACAAATAATTTTTATTTAAATACTAAAAAATATACTATTAACAATGAAGTGAGTAGTAGCTGTCAAGATACAAAAAAAATTAACAAAATAACGAAAAAAAAAAAAACAACACCTACGGGATTGGATATTTGTTTACAGATGATTTTAATGAGAACTGATTGTAATATATAGTTTTATAGCTATCGATCACATACCAAATTTTGCTACAATCAGATGATTCAATTAAAAAATATTTTTGGATTTAAACTTTGGAAAGTGCAGAACTAAAGGGGATAAACCTTAATGAAGACTTAAAGAGCAAAACACTTTTATTTATACTCTGTGTTCTTTAATTTGTTTTCTAATATAACCTATTACAAAGTCGAACTACACCAGTGATTTTATCTCCGTTTCTCATCAAATGCCTTTTGGGTTGTTGTTTTTTATCGCTTAAGCTTTGTGTTTTGTTTTTGTTTTTTTGGATTTTTTTTTTGTTTTTGTTTTTGAATTTTTTAAAAATTAATTTTATTTTAAAGCATACGTCAGAATTAAGTGGTTTTAGTGGTCAGGCCCAGCGAGTCTTCCCCAGCCCCGAGCCCCTTCTTTCCCACCTCTTTATCTTTTTGCTTGATCGTAGTTCTCAGACGGGTGACAATGACGATGCGCCGCGACTGCTATTGGTCACGAACTTTGTGTCTCTCGATTGGTCAAGATCTGGTGTTTTCTCTCCTTTCCCTTCCTTTCTTTCTATTTTTTTTTTTTTTTTTTGCCCGGGCGGGTGGGGTGGTGATGCTTATTTGACAGCTTTGTATGGTCCGCATTCTCGTCCCTGTTCTTTTTCTTCATATCGTCTTTCGTTTGAATGCCTTACTGGTAGGCTTGCCTCTGTCTTCTTGGTCGCCTTAGTGAGTTCGATCCGTTTGCGCCTCTTAGGTGTTACCGCAACTTGGTCTTTGCACCGGCCGCCTCCATGTGCCTGTGAGCTTTCCTTATTCTCTTCTCTCTCTCTATCACTGTGCCTTGTTTCGGATCTGAGACTTTCCGATACGATTGGACATATTTAATCCCGCCACCACCCTTTTCCTTTTCATCTCTATAAAACATTCACCGTTAACTCTTAACTGGATTCTAAACATTCAAATATGTTCGCAATGATAGTTTCCGAAACTCCAATGCCTCTGCTGAACATGCTGCGAATATCTTTCTTTGGTTGATAGCTATATGAAGACTATTTAAAAAATACAAATTCTTTATATGCTTCGAATTTTACTTGTTTTTCAATAACTTCCAAAACTGGTGTGTTTGAAAAAATTATTTCCCCTGAAGTAGTTTGCAAAATAATAGTTTGTCTCCCTGTATGTGATGTAGTGAAAAAACACTAATAATATAGTGTAATAGCTGTCGATCACCAACTAAAACTAAATACTGTTACCATCTGAGGATTTTCTAAAAAATGTTTTTGGGTTTAAAATTTGGAAACTGCAGAACCACAAGGTATAAACATTAACAAACAGTCGCCTTCCCCTATATATTTACGCCTTTCTCTTTCGACACATAATTTATATCATAACTGTGGTCTGGTGGATTAATTCCTGTAATTTGAAACACATTAGACACGCAAACACACACACACACACACACACATATTGAGAACTGTCTTTAATCTCTTGTAAGTTAAATCTTCTTCACCTTGCAGATGAGATCGTTTCCTTCAGCTTTTAGACTAGCCAATCTCTATTATTCTTACACAGGTCAAGTGTGTTTTTTTAATTGAATTTTTTTGTTTTTTTGGCTTAGAGAATATCAGTTAAAAAAAAGAAAAGGTTTGTGTGTCTAAACCGCCCCGAACCAGTATAAATATAAAGAAAGAATGATACAATAGAGGTGTATAAGGGCGTCTTCAAAAAAATTAGAACTTTAAGAACGAGGCATGTGCAATTGTTTTTGGGGTTAAACTTTGGACTCGGTGGGTAGTATTAATTTTGATATTCCAAACCGCGGATAGTTTTGGTGTGGCTGTCTTTGAATAAAGCCTACAGCGGCTCTCGATTAGTCAGGCTGTCCAACTTTTATCCTACCTTTTTTTTTTTCTTTTGCGTTCTCACTATTTGTGCACGAACATACAGATTAGTTCCGTGACAGCGTTTGATAACGATTCTTGTCCGTCTCAGCCAGTCTTCCCCAGCCCTGAGCCCCTTCCATCCCACCTCTTTATCTTTTTGCTTGATCGTAGTTCTCGGACAGGTGACAATGACGATGCCCCGCGACTGCTATTGGTCACGAACTTTGTGTCTCTTGATTGGTCGAGAGCTGGTGTTTTCTCTCCTTTCCCTTCCTTTCTTTCTATGTTTTTTTTCGCCCGGGCGGGTGGGGTGGGGATGCTTTTTTGACAGCTTTGTATGGTCTGCATTCTCGACCCCCTTCTTTTTCTTCATATCGTCTTTCGTTTGATTTCATTACTGGTAAGCTTGCCTCTGTCTTCTTGTTTGCCTTAGTGATTCGATCCGTTTGCGCCTACTGGATGTTACTGGATTGGCTCTGTTCCATGCACCTATTTTAACTTGCCTGGCCTCGCCAGTTGGTCTTTCCACCGGCCGTCTCCTAAGTCTCGCGGTCCGGCGATCTTTTCTTGCCTCCATGTGCCTGTTACCTTTCCTTATTCTTTTCTCTCTCTATCACTGTGCCTTGTTTCGGGTCTGTGCCTTCTCGATTTTCCTTATTCTTTTCTCTCTCTATCACTGTGCCTTGTTTCGGGTCTGTGCCTTCTCGATACGATTGGACTTCCACCCTCTTCCTTTTCTTCTCTAAAACACATTCACTGTTCACTCTTAATTGGGTTCTATACATTCAAATATGTTCGCAATAATAGTTTCCGAAACTTCAACCCCTCTTCTGAATATGCCGCGAATATCTTTCTTTGGTTGATAGCTATATGAAGAAAATTTAAAAAATGCAAATTCTTTATATACATCGAATTTTACTTCTTTTTCAATAACTTCCAAAAATGGCCTATTTGAAAAAAATTATTTCCCCTGAAGTAGTTTGCAAAATATTTGTTTGTCTCCCTGTGTTTTATGTAGTGAAAAATACTTATAGTATAGTATTGTAGCTATCGCTCACATAACAAACTTTGTTACCATCAGCAGATTCAATAAAAAAATATTTTTGGATTTAAATTTTGGAAACTGCACAACCACAAGTGTTAAAAATTAATCAATTGTCGTCTCCCCCTACACATTTACGCCTTTTTTGTTTCAACAAATAATTTACATTCCTCTTGTTGCCTGGTGGATAAGTTCCTATAACTTGAAACATATGAAACATATTGGTGTGTAAAGATACAGTCCCTTGTCATTTTCAAAGCTTAATTGTTTATTTCTTTAACTTACTACTTAACTAGAACTCGGTATATTCATTAAACTAATAGAGAGATGCTCTACACACAGAGAGAGAGAGAAAGAGAGAGAGAGAGAGATAGAGATAGAGAGAGAGAGGGGACAGATATTTGGAAACTCGCGTATATACATAACCACACGCGCGTTTT
>BLXT01007613.1:609852-629298 GCA_019648995.1 Plakobranchus ocellatus | reverse complement strand
GTATACCAATAACAAATCAATCTAGACATCTTTGTGACTATCAACCGTCACAAGAGCTTCAACACCTCTAAGTGAACGATTCTTTGTCGTGATCTAAGAGGAGCAGAGATGGAGGATTTGATTGTCATCTCTCATCCTCTGAGCATCAAAGTGGATCGGGTGAAGACATAATTCAGAGCATGCTGTCATGTTGGCCTTGACAGTCCAAAGTCTTTCACACAAATACGCTCGGCATACCCGAATTCTGAAAAGCACTCTTTTTCTTTTGCTTTTGTAGAGCCTTTAACTGTACGGTGAATTTGTGAGTACTCAGTTTCATAAAACAGGAGTAATTGCAACTGAAATGACAAACTACATATTGTTAAAAGAGGCGTTCCTCTTAGATTCTAAGTTATTGGAAAGACTCTTGCTCTTCTACAAAACATTGAGTTTCACTAACGTCACTTATTGGTTGACATTATTTTAGAATAAACAACTGCAGTTGTTTTCTTCTTTAAGTGCTTTGTTTGGAACATTGGCAATCCTGTTCCTCCAATCAAACCTATTCTCAATAAATTTCACAAAGCTACTGTTGCTATCCTTACCTAATGCCCATGGCTTGAGACTTTCAATAAAAGTTATATTCTGTTTACCTATACTGCGTTTGCCTACAACATTTCCAGTGATTGCTAAGTGTTCTAACCTTTGCATCAGCAAATATCACCTAAAAATTTTAGTTTTCTCTGTCTTATGGTTTTGATATGTGATCGCTCAAGATTAGCCTTTTCCAGTATCATCTGTATACCCGAGATTAAGATTTTTTCTCCTTTTGTTAATAAGCCTGAAATATCATTGATTCCTTAAGGTCATTTCACTATTTAGGTTTAAAAAAATGAGACATTACACATTCCTGCCTCACACCTCTTTTTATGGATTTGAAATCACTATGTTCTACTTCAATTCTTACAGGTGCAGTTTGATCCTAATAGAGATTTCTAATTACTCTCGGATTTTTCTCACCAGTGTCTAATTTTTCTTGAACATAAAACACCTCTATATGTTTTACTTTGTCAAAGGCCCTAGAATAATCAATGAAGCAGAGATGGTCTTTTTTGCATGTCTACCGATCTTTCGGCAAGCATCACCACAGTGAATATTGCATTTCCGCTCCCTTTATCGGGCATAAAGTCAAACTGTTTTGTGGACATTTCTGGTCTTACACTCTTACAATTCTATGCATCCAAAACACGTTGCAGGATTTTTTGTAAAATGGCTCATCAAACTGATTGTTCTATGAAGTTTACATTCTGTTACTCCTGGTGTTTTAGGCAATTTTATGAAAACAGATTTACAAAGATCTTCTAGAATTGTACCGCTATCGTATATTGCATTTAAATGTTTTGTTGTCCGATCTATTCCTAAATTATCTATTGCTGCAGGAGCCGGTAGGAAAGGGGAAATGGTAGTGTAGGCTTCGGGTGGGCCACACATGGCTCACCCAGAACTACCTTTTAAAAAATGAGGTACAGCCTTTCTGCTATGCCTGCGACAGCCTTTACACTGTCCGGCATATTTTAATTGAATGCCGAGACTTCCAAGTCGCCAGGAGGAAATACCTCAGTGTAACTGACGTGTATAGACTTTTCCGAGAGGTCAATCCCTCTCGCATAGTGAGTTACTTAAAGGAACTCAGTGTCTATGGAAATATCTGAGGCTCTGTACAGATTCATTTTGAAGTTTTTATCTATATACTCTGTTAGATTTTTAATGGTTTTTTTATCTTTGTTTTAATTTGCTTGAGCATCTGATGGAAGCCTATGAGAGAGAGAGAGAGAGTGAATGAACAGAAACCCTGAGATCACCGCTTAATGGTGGACTGGGTATACCAATAATCAATCAATCAATCTAATGCTGCAATTATTTCTATTGGTACATTGTCTTGTCCTTCGGCTTTTCCATTTTTTATTTTCTTTATTGATGATTCTTCCTCTTCTTTAAGGATAGTTGGGCCTTATACGTTTTTTCTTTATTTGGGGTTTTTTGCACCTATTATCTTTTTAAAAATCGTCAACATATGATCTCCTGTTTAGTGTTTCCTTCTTTTCCATCAACATGGTTCCGTATTTTGATTTGATGCAGCCAGGGCTACTGCATTTGATTTTCTTACCACTGATGTCCTTAATTTTAGCATGCATGTATTTGCTGTCTATATTTAGTTTTTACTCTATTTTCTCACATTGTTGCTTAATCCATTCTTATTTCTTTGCACTGCATTTGATGTTGATTTTGTTTTTGTCTAGGTCTTTGTATTTAGCTTCATTTCTTTATTTGCACCTTTTTTTCCATCAAATCGTGTATTTCTTTGTTTATCTTTCTTATGCTCTTTTAAATCCTTTTTGGGTGCAACTTTCTCTGTGACTTCAATATGTGAAATTTTCATTGCATTTCTGACCATAGTTCTTCTACTCCTGAGATGTTGTTTAGTCTCTCATTTATGCACAGCTTGAGCCATTTTGTCTCTTAGTTTTTCATCGGATTTTAGAAAGTCCATTTGGAATTCAGAACAGTGATTTTGTTTTGATGGCGTTTCGAAATCGTTTCTGAGTGAGAATATAATCTATTTATTTCTGTTTCTATCACCGGGACCATTCCAAGCCCCCTGTCGTCTAGGATGTATCTCATACTGCCTGTGTAATTTTATGGTCTCTTTCACTTTGCCATCCTGCTCCTCTCATTGATTATTGTCCTCGCTGATTCCTGTTGGAGAAAAAAGGAGTTGTGATGGTGCTGGAAGGGGCGGTAGGTGATACTTTTAGTCGTGGTAGTGATGGTGAAGGTATTAGAGATGGTGGTGACGATGTCGGTGGTAGTGCTGATAGTGGTGGTGATAGTAATGGTTGTGATGGTAGTGACGATTATATTGGTAATAGTACTGGTGATGTTGGTAGTAATGGTGATGGCGATGATCATGTTAGGGGTGATTGTATTGGCGATAGTGTTGGTGATGGTTGTGGTAAAAATGATAATCGTAAAAATAGTGGTAATATAAGTTGTGGTGGTAATGATAGTCGTAATGATAGTTACAATAATACTACCGATGATTGGAGTGGCGATGATTGTGGTTTTGGTGATAATGGTGGTGGTGTTAATGATAATAAGTGTAATAGTGATGGTAATGATGATTGTAATGATGATTGTAATGGTAGCGGTCCAGATGGTGGTTGGTTGGAAAGTAATAATGAAGTGGTATTGTAATGGTTATGGATTGGTTGTGGTAATTGTAGTTGAAATACCAGGTATTGGTAGTGAAGGTCGAAATTTTTTTACTCAAGTTACGGTCCAAAATCGTCATAAATGATAACAAAGGGAAACATATCTTATTAAATATTTATAACTACTGATATTTTCGTAGATGGTGAGACGATCTATCTAGACTGGTCTTGAAGTCTCTAGAACTAGATCTTGGAATTAGCGTTAATTGCCATGGAGATTTTTAAATATAGTTTTTTTTTAATTTTACATCTGTATGCATTTATTATCATGTAGATACTGATAAATTATTTGAAATGACCAAAATAAAAATGAATGAAATATCACTAGACATATGTGCGGAGTCCCACTAAGGGTCTTATAATCAAACATAGATTGTTGTATTAAAATAAAGTTAAATTCAATATTTTTATGACGAACAGAAAAGTTACCAGGTATTGCTTTGCAATGAATTACTCTCAATCTAACCAGTTGACATCTGTTGACCCTCCACAGATTTTCCATCCTGGCAAAGGACTTAAAAGGGCAACAAGTGTGGACACCAAAGACAATACAGTTTTAGAGGTTTTTAGGTTTTGAGTTTGACGAAACTTTAGAAGCCACCGCTGATCTTTATTCTTTGATAGCCTGTCCCTACTTTGTGTATTTATTCGTATTGAAAACGTGTATCCGGACAGAGACAAAAGGCATTTTCCGAATTTATTTTACTTTTCTCCTCACGATATTTTGTAAGTTTTGGAACAGTATACAGTTTATTTCGCTTTATAGCACAAAGCATATTATTGATAGCACAGACAAAATTATGTGTTGGTTCTCACAACGATGCATTTTTCAGTTTTTTCTTTCAGCATAATATTGTAAATACAAAAGCCAAGTACATAATTTACGGCGTTTTAAATCTTATATCTAGTTTGAAACCAACAAAAAATATTTTAAGGCCTAAGGATTTTTTGTCAGAGATTTCGTATTTCATACATAATGCTAAAATTTGTCAGTCGCCAAAATTTGTTTTCCGGTACAAGAGCTGTCTCATAATCGTTTAGAATTTTTTGTGAAATGGTGTATATGGTCCTCTACGTGCTTTTCCTCAAATTGTGTATAATATAATCTAAGTGCAGTAGGAATGTAGTTAATGACGATTATGAATAAAAAGAGTCCTTCTTTGTTGTATTTATCTTCACAGTCATAGACTGGCCGATTGGTCAGTGCTCTGTGCATGAGAGCAAAAACGACTTCGCAGTACAGCTACATCATTGATTTTGGTGACCAACTCTATCGAAACCCGGACTGTAACGAACCTGCCTGAGATCTGCATGGGCCGTTCTGTCGCGGGTTTGAGCCCCAACACTGTCGCCTTGGCTTACATAGAGATTTAAAGAATGGGATCCATATTTATTTAATGCATGGCAATAGTGCGAGAGAGAGTAAGGAGAGAGCGAGAACGCCGGCGTAAGCTTACAAAATGTATAAACTTTTGCCCTCTTATTTTGATTTTCACATGTACTTTTTAAAAGTATTTATGTATTTATATAATTTACTGAAGTTTAAGAACAAATGATTTTGGTCTTTTTTTTTTTGTATTACTTAACCAGGCTTCGCACCCCTAGACTACGTAAGGGGAAACTGGGTGCTGCACAGGCCTGCCGCCTTGAGAGACTCCGCGTGTGTGAAGATTAAAACAATTTGAAATCCATCAATCAATCAAAAATATATGGCTTCGATGAGCTCCACAAACACAGGCGCTGGCTGAAGCAACAGGTGAGCAAACTTATTCTTAACGAGATACTTAAGTCTTGCATAAAACGTGCTCGTGCAAAAGCAAGAAAAACGCCTGCAGGAGAGAATAGGCTGGTTGCTCGCGATGTGTATGATGAAATCACGATTCAAGGTTACAATGGTTTCAACCTCTACAAGCACTGTGGACATTTTAGAGCATGGTGCTAGATTCAGAGGAGGAAATCCGTAAATGAGAAGAATGTGGAAAAATATGGAACTTCAGTAACTGCTTCAACTGCACAAACTCCGGATAAATCTGTTAGAACCAGCCTGAAACTGACATTTCTCATGCACCAAAATGAAAATCACACTTTGCCTTTTCTCTCTCCTCCAATAGTAGAAAGCCAGCCTGATGATGTTCGACGTGTTTCTGGCACAGTGAAAAGTGATTCTGCCCTCTGATCTGCAGTAACGTTTCTGTCACGGGTTCGGGCTCCACCACCCTAGCCCTGGCCTAATAATGGGCCTGAAAGTCTTCGACCATCTTGATGACAAGCTTTATACACAACATCAAACCAAACCAGGATCAGAATGTCGGCGTCATAATCGTCCTACACTAGCACCAGCGTATGAAACCCCTACAGTCTCAACCCTAAAGACCGATGCAAAGGCTAGCGAACCCAGCACGGAAGTAAAATAGACTTTGCTGCAATCTTACAAGCTGCATCTCAATTAAAACATAAAAAAGCGAAATGAGACCCAATGATTAATGCCAAGGTAGTGAAAAATCGAGTCACCCCTGAACCACTGAGAAAAGGATAGCAATTACAGGTAGTGGCTAGCTGTCTTTATCACCTGAGAAAGTCTAGGAGGGAGTAAAGTTAGGCAAGACAAAGCAAGGGGCGGTTTACCAAAGAATACAAGAAAAAAGTTTTGGCCACACAGACTCGAATGCAACCTCACGAGACCGTAGCTAAGATTGTTTAGCAACGTTATTCTTGTAAAAATGTTGTATAAAAGTTTTAGTGTTCGAATGCTATTATTTACTTAAAATTAACTTTCAGAGAGCAATAAATGAATTTTAAAGTTCCTAATGCATATGTATTATGGGAGGCTGATTATTACATTTTTGTAAATATGAATACGGATTTTTTTTTTCATCAGGTGTAGCACACTAGCAATAATATTGCTGTAATCTTGCATCCCAGACGGAACGGCACGAAAAGCGAACCATGTTATATTTTCTACTGCCATGGGTCAAGAGGGTTGATAGCTAAAACCCCAAAATGGTGATAGATTGATTCTTATAAACAGAAACGTGAATTGTGGATGTTCTGTTGAAACATAAAGGGGGAAAAAAATTTAATATTGCTTTTCATTTTTCTCCATAATTTTCTCTTTATTACAGATTTATGTTAATATTTACATTTGCTCAGTCTTGCTTACAGGGCGACGGTGGATAGCGCTAATCTGCCCTGAGATATCTGCAGAGACGGGTCTGAGCCTCCCATTTCAATGAGTGATGTCTATTTTACAAAACTTGTTTCTCAATCTTTTCTTTTTTTTTCTTTTTTGCAATGCAGTGTGAATGTTTGACTATGCAGTCTAAATATTTTGACCATTTTTTTTTTCTAAAAAATTAATTACACGAAATATCTTTCATGCCGCGACAATTTGGCAAAAGTTCGACATTTGTGTTTTAATTTGCAAAATGAAATAGCATGAAAATGTGGGGAAGAAGAAAAGACAAGGCAAAATAAAACACAATGGGTTATGTGAAAAATATTGAGTAATATGTAATAATAATGATACATTTCATCGTTAAACATTTACCCAATGAGTATATTTACTTGTAAAAAAAAAAAATATATATATATATTTTTTTTTTACAAGTAAATATACATATATATATATATATATATATATATATATATATATATATATATATATATATATATATGTAAGTATGTATGTTTGAGCGGCTTGTTGCATGAAATGTCCACCAACCTTACTAGGAATTGCAAAAAAACAGCCATTAAAAAAATTTAACTTTAGCTGACATTTATTTACTGCTTGCTGGATATTTTCCCAGCACAAGGACATAATGCTTAGCTTGCTGTATGGTTTGCAATCTTTATTTTAAAATGTACTCCTATATTAAGAGATTTAAAACCTAAGCAACATACCATTTTTAATCATTCAAATTGCTTTTCTCCATAGTTTGTGAAAACTATTTGTTACAAATTAAAACTAAAAATTTACTTCGCGAAGCTTTACATTTCAAAATTCCATCTCCCCAGGTGATGGCTTAATAGTGCAGGATTTTGCAGAAAAAGGGGAAGGCAAATTCAAGACTCACGAAATCCGCACATTTCGGAAGGAATCGTTTAACGCTCAACCCAACCATCAGTGTCCGTCTGTTGGATTTCTCTAACGATATTGGCAGCACTGAATCACTGATAAGTGTCACCCTGGGAATATCGACAGTAAATCGATTAATCAGACCACGGCAAAAAAGTGTCTAATGGAGTGTGTGTTTTGAATCAGGCAATAACATGAACTGCATCGCATGAAGCTTTGCTATTCGGAATGCGAAGGATCTTTATTCTTGGGCTGCTTCAGGACTTTCCAAATCAGATTGTCTGCAGCTGCACTGTCATTTAATCCGGCGGCTGCTGACGTTTTCAACCCCACAAGTTCATAAGGTGAAAAATTATCAAACCAACAGAGATCGTGGTCGGAAGTAACTCCACACTCGGAGAGTAGAAAAATTTCTTTTGCATCTTTACTATCCCCCTAAGACAGCAACATAGAAAGCCTGAGACCATTATATGGTAGTACGGAATAGATGAATAAGCACATATCTCTGTTTCCTTATTTCTTTATACGAATACAATTTTACAACAAAAACAAAAAAAAAGAAGAAAAAAGTGAACTCTTTTTGGGCAGTTTAACCAGTCAACAGTTCTCGCCAAAAGTTGCGAACTTCCTGCGTCCCACCTTCATTGCTTCGAGGAGGCAAATATCTTAAATTGCATGGCAAGTTAACAAAAGCGGCAAACACGTTGGTTGATAAAAGTAAAAATCCTCACAGTTCACCACTTGCATAACTGTACAGTAGGAAGTTTTAAAAGCGAAACAGGGATAGTTTGAATTACGAGTAGCTTTGTTTTTTATTAAAAAGTTATTGTCAAGACAATCAGCTTTGCATAATTGCAGTGAAAGGTATTCAAAAGATTTTAAAAATAAATTTAGTATCAACTGTAAACTGATTAAAAAGTTTTCTCTGAAATAAGAATCGAGATTATTGGATCATTGTGAATCGTTAGTTCATAATATGCCATAAAAGTTTGTCATGTTGATACTAAAATTTAAAAAAAAATTATTTTTTTCTTTAACAGGTTGTCGAATCGCCCATTGCTTTGGAGGATGAAAACTTCTTGCACCTTTTCAAAATACATAGTCTCTTATTGCACAGTTCCAGCACAGGAGGACTTCACAATGCTTCTCCTCCAACACCAGACTTTACGCATTGGAAACCAGGATTCTCCACGAATGGATATTAAGGCCGTTTCTTTGTTTTGAAAGAAATTGGAAGATGAGTAGAAAAATGTTTACACCAATTATTTTTTTAGAGATGTTTTGCATCGATTGTAAATAAATAAAAATTCTCCAACGCGTGTTCCATCACGTTTTCATCATTTGTAAAAAATATCTACTCTAGAGAAGTTTTTAACAATCGCATACTTACTAGAGGAGAAAGAATTTACCATTAATGTATGAGCGAGTTTTCTGACATGAGAGTTTAAAGAGCTGATCTTGGTTCATATACAACAGTGATTGTTGCTGAGCAATATTGAATTTGAATTATTCACCTCAATTACTCATATTAGAGAAAATAGCGGTTGTAATCGTAGGCATGAATTTATGAGGTTTTGTAATTCAGCAGAAGAGCTTATAATTAATACTTATTCTATTGGACTATTGTTTATCCTTTAGTGAGGCAAAACTGAAGTATTTATACTACATTGTCAGTTTTTGCTTGCAACAAAAATTACAAATTTAACAATTTCGTACAACTAACATTATTTTGACATAGCATATAGAAAAAGACGGTATGACAGAAGGTAGTGACTCAAATATTATATGTCTCTTAGACTCCACACTTCGTTTAAACAGAATCTTTTTTTCCTTGTAATGTGTCAGTATATAATACTTTATTTGCAAAAAGTTGATGCATTTAGAGTACATAAACGATGGTTTTAACACGTTCCATTGTAATGTAAAAAGCTGGGGTACTTTTAAATTGTCTACGCTATCACATACTATACTTTTTGTTCAGCAGCGCACACCACACCGCGTTACAATGTTTTTGTTAGCAAAGCTATATACAATGCGCGGTCTCTTTCTCTTTCTCTCTCTCTCTCTCTCTCTCTCTCTCTCTCTCTCTCCTCTCTCCTCTCTCTCTCTCTCTCTCTCTCTCTCTCTCTCTCTCTCTCTTGATTTAAGACATAGAAAACAATACTAAAAAGAAAAAAAAAGACATTTTTTTAAGAAGCAATGCAAAGCTTACAAAGTCGACAGTATCACACATACAACAATCCTGACCTTCTGCCACAGTGACGTGTCGAATTTCCAGTGCTGTAATAATAAAGAAATTTCGGCTTTTAAAAATCTAGGTTGAAAATGTTTTCACATGGCTTTAATTTATTGGTTTCTTTTCTCTCTTAAACCCTATGATCATGTTTTCATAACTGCTTTTTTTATTCTTCAGTCTTCCAAGTAGATCATCAATCCTAGACGGATCGAGCTGCACCTAAATGTGTGAAAAGTTAAAAGGTATGTTTTATATATTTTGTGCAAAGTGCTTACATTAACCCAAATATTTCCTCAAGCTGTTTGCCACAGACCACTGTACCAACAATTGTAGAGTGTCCTAATCCGCCAAAACGTCATGCCTGATCTAGACCTTCCCGTTTAGAATTTTTCTGAAAAGTTTTTTTCTTTTTTTTTTTTTTTTTGAGATTAATACATCATATACTGTAATGCCAGTTTAGATTGTTGGATAATAGCTTCAGTACAACATCAAAAGGGGATCAATTTTCCATCTCTATTTTCAGCGAATTCTTCAGGCCAGAGAAAATGTATAATAATCAATGAAGGCTTATGCAGTTATACACAAACTGCAACTGAAAAGTTTCATTGTATAATACAGACTAAACAAGAATCATGAGAAATTGGTGAAATTTTGTTGACATCTGCCAAAGTAATGAAGTGTGCAAACACTGTCTTTTCTGAAAACTTTATAAAAAGTTAATGTGTGTGAATAATGGGAAGACTATTCTTTTACACACGAAAAGATATTTCCTATTATTTCCAAAAGAAAAGCAATTTGGTTTTTCTATGTTTAAATTTTTTAAGCAATGCTTTCGTTGAGTAGGGTAAAGTGTTATAACCGCTGCAATACCTTGACAATTCTTATGTTAATTTTTTTTTTTTTTTAGCAATGAGGCGGAGAGAGACATCGAAAGGCCCTGCCGAGAATCGCCGCAAAAGAAACAATGTGATACTGATCCACCAGCTTCTGTTTTCAAAAGTCTCTCCGATGACAACAGATGAGAGTTGCGACCACATTAACGGATTCTGAAGTAGCCTGAGAAGCAGAGACACAGCCGTTAGAAGAAAATGCCATTCGAAAAAAAATGATGCTTTTCAAAGGAAAAAAACGGTGGTCCACTTTAAAAACGAACAATCAACAGCCTTCTTGTCCTCTACTTGCCTTTTGGGATCAAGTGCACCATCTTCACAAAGCCCTGGTGCAAGCGATGTTCCTTCCCCAGCTGCGACTGTGTCTACAAGATTATAATAAATCACAAAAAGTAGGCTCGATAGAGTGGAGAAACCAAATCTATTTATTGCCTGCCCAGTGAAACATAAAAGATGGTCGGGAAAGCTAGAGATGTAGAGCGATACAAAATTATTCTGGGCAGGATAATGTGCTTATCTTCAAAACTTACATTTCATTAATGTTTAGGCTATCGAAATATTTAAAAGTTTTTAGTAGTTTTATTTTAGTTCATTTATGTAGGAAATAGGGGGAATTTGACTGGAACTGAATCTACACGAGTTTTATAAATTCATGTAATTTTTCCGCGTGTAATCTTTTATTTGGTGCGCACCAATTTTTTTTTTTTTAAAGAAGACCCTAGTTGTGTGCTAAAGTTATGAAAAACCTGCTCCACCTTGAAAACAACAAAAGAGGATAGCTGATCAAGCTCTTTTTTTTCCTGTAACAAGGCTGATGCATGGATAAGCATGGATAAGTCACCATTTTACAAGAACAAAAAATCTAGACTAGTAGTCTCACATCAGACTCCACCTTCGATAAATTAACAATTTGAAAGACGATGAAATGGGCTGAGCAGAAAATGTTGAATCAGCGGTAACGTGTTTGTAATTAAAGACCTTTCATGTAAATGATTTTGATTTTTTTTTTCTTTTTTGGTCGTTATCAATAAATTTAGAGGATATGCATTATAAAATTTATATTTACAGCTCTTGCAAATTTTACCTTGGCCCATTAGTCTCTACACTAATTTTTTGTAATTATATAATGTATCGTTTTGAGCACTGTCCAATCTCAGTTAACGTTTTTATTCATTTTTTTTTTTTTGCATTATGTCAGATGAAGCCAGTTTTCTTACGCATAAACGGTATGCAACAAGTAAATAGGCCAGAATACGTCATGGTTGTCAACATCTGTGGAGTATGTTCACTGTATCTGGCCGAAAAGCCGGAAAAATCGGTTCACATAACTGCGGCCAAGAAATATAGAAAGGTGAGCAGTATTGAAACAAAATCGTGCTGGTACATCTATTGTGAGCATAAGAAGAGATTCAGATTAAATATCCGATATTTTCTGTTTCTTTTTTTTGTAATATTCAGCTTTAAAAAAGCTAACTTTGAAAAAAGATTGGCTTATGTAATATGCCTTTTTTTGAAGATAGTGAACCCTCTCAATCGTGTATTGTCAACCGTGGACAGGTTGGCTTCAGAGATTAAGATATGGTAGGCTAAAAAAATAGGAAGATGGCATCCAGAAGACTGCACCCACAGTTAATATTGTTAAATTTGCCTGAATTCATGTTTAAGATAACTAACTTAATCTATTAAAAAAAATTTCTACGAAGTTCCATGTTATCTATGAAATCACCTTCTTGTTGGCTGATTACACACAAAGACCAGACCAATCCATCAGCACCAGTCCTATGCACTGGCAACATGGACAGTACAAAGGATGCAGCCACGTATTATAGGTATACTTCATGTCACACTTCAGAATTTTCGTACGCTTGATGAAAGAAGCTAAGTAAATTAATAAATGCTATCCACCCATTAAAACAAAACATTTAATAGATCTACGTAACTGCTTTTTTCATCCTCTTTATTGGAACTAAAGTTAAGCTATGTGGTGATTAAATTTCCACTTTTAAATCACATGCTGCAGAAAACCAAAGCCACCTTTGATAGCTTAGTGATATCGCCCATTTAGCATCAGATACTCGTGCACACTGCGGTAACCTTTTACAGGGATCCTGAAAAACAGCTGCACCAGCACTTCATTGGGATGCTCACTTTGACACTGCACATGACAATCATATTGTCAACACTTCAACGTACACCGAGCCGTAAGGTTCTTGCAAAGTTTGGTACCACTGCGGTCAGTTAAAGATGGACGTGCTGGTCCACAGCATAAAGGCAAGAATGCCGTGGCTGTCATGTCTAAGTTGCCTTTTTAAATTGCCCACAGAAGTATTGACAGAAACTTTATGGATGTAAAATGAGAAGCAACTTGCGTCTTATGCCTTATCTCTTCTTTCAAGGATATTTCTTAATTTGAGCATGGCTAAGGGGTCAAGAGCGAGAGACTGGATCTCAGTTTCATGGAGCTTTAATTAGCTTATAACTCTTATTTTAAACTTTTACTTTAAAACTTGTACGTATTTTTTTTAATTACTATTTGATTTGATAGGTTTGATGCAAACATTTTTGCTAATAGCCTTTGCCAGTTCAGGGTTAGGCTTGCAAAGCACTTCAACAGGAATAACAGCATCGGGGTTTATTTTATTTCTGATGAATTAACAGCATCTTAATTGTTAATTACGCTCTTTTTTTAGCAATTATGACAACAGTTTTTTTTTTCAATTTGTTTTTATATGGTCGGCTTTTTTTTAAGTTTATGTTGGTCTAAATGGTCTTTTTCCCGTTCAAGATAAATCTTTCTGAATAAGAAACACCATATCGCGTGTAATTCATTTCTTTATTCACCATACATATTTTTATCTCGCTTACAATAATTATTTTCTAAATTAATGAATGTTTGTTCTTTTTTCCTTTCTTCTTCCAGGCCCAGTGATTTCAATGGCGTTTTCTCTCACATAATGGCTTCGAAGACCCAAACAAAATTGGACACAAACAATGAGGTTTTTATTTCAGACAATATAAACTATGATTTTGTACTGTTAAACACCACACTTTTTTATACCACCAAGATACCTCGCTAATCACTTAAACAATGGCATTGAACTCATTGTACTATTTTATGTGATATGAAATATAGTTTACTTAAGAACACGCTCATTAAACTAACATTATTATTAGTCATTTCAATTTTTAAATAACACTTGTTGTAATCTGTTAAGTCAATCATTAAAAAAATTATTGATTTCTTCGCAAACGAATCGCATAAAGTAACAATCTGGTTCTTTGGTTTCCCATGTCCCATGTGCGTACATTATTTTTCTTTCACAAGTGTTTCTTGAACTTTTACCTTTATTCTGCTCAGGCCCCTCTGTGATCTCAATGGCAGCATCTGTGACGAGAGCTCTGAGGACGGAGACAAACTTCCACACAAATAGTGAGCTGTTTAATTCTTATCACACTTCATAGCAATGATTATAAATGTGTATAAAGGCATATATTTCATGTCATTTGAATTATTTCGATGATATATTATATATCTTTAAATTCTGTTCCATTTTATTTATCCGTTATGTTCACTAAAAGTACAAAACAATTTGATTTATCTAACGTCTCTAGATCTCCTCAGTTGGAAGAAAAATTCCTCGTTCTACCCTTTTTGTCACAAGTATTCGCTTAAAGATAGAACTTTTCTGGAGCTCGCATTTTTTTTATTTCCAAAAGAAGTACAAATCGTTCTTCGTCTCTTTTTACGTGGTTTTTTTTTTTTTTTATTCATTAAAAATCCTACAAATTAAACTTTTTGTTACCCTTTTTTTTTTCTCTTTACTCTGATCTAAATAAGGCTGAGAAAGTAAGTTCAAAAAGTTTATAATAGTGCAAAATTAATTTGATATAATTATTATTTAGACAAAAAAATCTTTAAAAATCCGTAAACATTTACATTTGTTTTGATTGTCCTCGAATTCAAAACGAGTTTTAAAAAAAATTATTTTCCTTCGTCCAGAATTTTGGATCTGTCATTTGAACTGGACACAGGAGAGTTGGACAGTTCGCTCTTGAAAGACGAGTCCGTCATTTCTCCCAGTTCGTTTGAATCGATTACCCTGAAGCATCCACATTCTCCGAAGATGGATATTCTGGAACGCCATTTGTGTAAATGATTCTTCATACATGTGCTCAATTAGAAATATGTAAACGTTATGCAAATAGCAATAGGCAGTAGATCCTGCACTTATCAATTAAACAAATATTGGAAGATTTTTGCTAAAGATTCTTAGTTCTTTTGAAATAAATATTCTTCCTACATTCTCTTTATTTATTATTATTTTTTTTTATATTAAGTGTAAAGATGTTTCAAGTTTTAAATTGTGATATTTGCTAGCCCACCATTGACTGTCATATTATTCAGGTATTTCTGTGTTGATTCTATTTCCATTATGTAGCTTTGTGAAGGTACGTAAAATTAAAAAAAAACATTCCTTGGTTTTTCTCGTAAAAAAGTGAAAGGCCTATTTTTATTTTGAATTATAAATTGTTCTGGTCTTAAGCATTGCTGTTGAGGGCCTAAAGATATTTATATTAAGACTGCGCAAAATATTAGGTAATCATACTCACAGGATTGCTTTATTTCTTTTCAATAGTGCAAATTAAAATTTACGGTCACCGCTTTTATTTCAATATGAGATTTTTTAAAAAATTAAACGCAAACATCTCAATATCGATCTCTTAAGCAGATATCGATTTCAAATAAATGGTTCGTGCAGCATTCAGTTCTTTTTTTTTTCAGATGTTAAAAAATAATTTTGGGACATGGGTGAACATCTCTTGATAAAATGTCTAATTGTAACAGATAATTCACCCAGTTATACGTGACCTTCCATACTTTGGTCATATTTACACAAAATCTACCTTATAGTATTATAAGACAGGATCAAGCATTTTTTTTTTCATCAAAATTAGTTCCATCGGTTTTTGATCGAATTGAAAATTGTCCTATAAGTTGGGCGCCAAGCACGGATGACTACTGAAACTTGTCATGTTGATAGTTACCATGTTATTGTTTGGTTTTCCCGCGTCTGTAATAGGACTTTGCACAACACTATCAAATCTGATTGGGTACGCTACATCTATTATTGGGGGAGCGGTCTGAGTTGGTCTGAGGTTCGAATCCCAGTCCGGGCCAAGACAAATTTTTCATTGGTCCTCTGTGTCCACCCAGCACTAAATGAGTAGCTAGGTCTCTTAGGACCCGGGGAAAGTAAAGATGGCGAGGAAAGCAATGGCAAACTACCTCATAATGCCGTATGCCAAGAACTTCTGGTTCCCCGATGCTTAGACTAAGCGTGGGACCCATTTTCCTTTTTTTTTTTTTTAACAACTATTGCTAAGCAACAAAAAGATGTCTGTATTTGAATTCCTTCATGAAGCCATCCATTATATTGTGGGTGACAAAAGTAGTAATTGCTATCCGATGATGTCCATTTTAAAACAATCGGTTACTTTGAGATAAAATATGAGTTGCTCTAAAATGAATCGGATCAACAAAGAAGTAGATATTCAAAGCAAATGGGTTTTTTTAAAACTAAAAAGTGTAAACAGTAGGAATTTCGCGGTTTTGTTTATAATATACTTCAAAGCACTTCTCATGCAGCGGTTCGTAAGACATCTTGGGCAAACTTATGTGTTGTCCTGACACAGCATGCATTTTCTATGTGTATGTAAGCTGGTGAGACGATGGCCTTTATTGTCTTGTCTGGTCTATATTTTTTGTGCCACCCTATATCCATATCAAAACAACAGACACTCTTTTGCTTCGCTAAATTAGTATTCAGGTAAAAGCAGTGTGACGCAAGAAACTTCTAAAGAAGCGGAGTGTGCTCTTCTACTGCAGATCTCTTCTGAATGCACCGTGTATTGTAAAGTATAAGTATTCAAAGAAAATGCAACAGATGCTGCCACCATTTCTCCGTATATTGACACAATGGTTATAGACGTCTGTTAATGCAGTCAGTTCTGCCAATTTATATTTTGCACTGATGGACTTGAATCATCTCATTGTCACGTCAAGATAACATCGCCCAAATGCTATTTTGACTATAGCTGGTCCTCAAGCATTCAAATATCGCCAACTAAGATTCATTATCAGCGACGGCTAATCGTTCCCTGCACTGCCTCAGTCGGTGTCAACTCTCTGGGGGCATCGTTTGGACATTTACTGCACCACACTGCAGGTTTGATTCAGCCTCAATGGCATCAAGATATGTTTGATTGACTGGCACCTTTCTGGCAAATGAACAATATAAAAATTAACTCTTATGTTGAAATTGTTGCCTTACTCAAAGAATCGTTATAAGTGTTATCACTGATATTGCATCGATTATCACTTCATTCATGAAAAATCGTGGGTTTAAATTTGGTCTTCGTGTTAGAATTTCTTGTCAAAAACATTCGAAAAAGTATGGTTAAATAAGTCTATATCTCAATCAACAAACACAAAACTATCCTTGGTTAATTATCACTGGTTGAATATAGATCTAAGTCTATTAATTGTNGGGGGGGGGGGGGGGGGGGGGGGAGGGGAGAGGAGAGGAGAGAGTGAGTAGTAGTACACAGATGTGCAGAGAATAAGAGTACAAAGATGGCAAACAACTATGTAGAGAAAGAAAAGAAAGGGGTGGGCAGGAGTTCGAAAGAGATGGAGAGGCCATGAGTGTATGTCTGTTTACTTCTCTCTCAAAATGCGTTTCTCTTTATGTGGATATCTGTCGACCTCTTCCACATAGACATAGTAAATAGACAGATACAGAGATAAAAAAATAATGGCAGAGTGATCACTCGGGAAAAAAAGAGAGAGAGGGGGGGGAGAGAGACAGACACAGACAGACAGACAAGAGAAAAGACACTGTAGACGGTAAGCAAAAACATCAATTTTAGAGCGATTTAAGAGGTGAAGGGAAAAGACGGGGGGAGGGGGTGGCATTGTTGTGAAAAGAAAATGCAGATAGGCAAAGACAAGAACAGAACACGGAGGAAAAGAAGCGGACATGTAGTCCACCGAACCATGTATATATATATATATATATATATATGTATATATATATATATGTATATATATATATATATATATATATATCATGATCAACATCATCATCACTATTATCGTCATCATCATCGCCAGCAGCAGAGGGAGACTAGAAAGAGGTGCCCTTCTTTCGAAAATTTATATTGCGCATACATTGCAAATAAAAGCCCACGCTTTGAACTGGGTTGAATTTGGGTGTCAAAAATCTCATATTTTGCCTTCACGGTTCGAGTTATTTTTTTTCCACATGCTTTGACAAAATTGTTAAACTAAACAGTAGCAATGGCAACAGCAATAACAACAACGAACGGCTTGATTTTTTTAAAACATGTTTTATTATTTAAATGTTTATGTGACAAGCAATTTAATCATCGTAACAATCTAGGAATTTCAGCTTTTCTCCTTCCAATATGTACGGAAAGCACATCTTAGCCACTGTGATGTTATACTTTCGTAACAGAATAGGGTAGTGTCGCATTCTTATATTAGAGATCGTTGCGAAATTGTCTATTGATTGATGAGGTGATTTTTCCTCTGACTGAAAAATTCCATCCCATTCATTAGATTGTCATCGTTAGGCTTGGATGACTCTAGAGTAAAGACGAAAAAATATTCAGTGTATAAATCAGATAACAAAACAAACCAAACTGAATTTTGAAAGAAAAAATATGAAGGAAGTTATGTCAATACGTGCGCATTCTTTTAGGCACAATGTTCACATAGAAAGGTCATTTTTACAAAGAAATAGAGACAATTGAAAATGAAAGAGTTTTAGTATTTACCACAAAAGACCCCTCCACCCTGACTGGGTTTTTGATGATTTAACTGCCTATTGATAATAACCATATAGTTTGGGCGCCTAAATGAATCTTCTTCTTTTATTTATTTCCTCTGTACATATAGCCATAACAATAATATATCAGTGAACTCTGCATAACTACGAATTCCTCAGTTCGCATCTGCGTGGATGCGAGCCTCTCCACCGGCGCCCTTGCCTGACGGAGGGCCTGAAAGCCTGAGATCACCTAGACCAAACCTCAGGACACCGTATTATTCTTCAGCTACCTAAAAGAAGGTGAAGTTCAAACATGCACAGAGATCTGATGGCAAGCTCTCTAATCTCAGAACCACCAACATTTCACCTATGAGACGGTAAAAATTCATCTGTTAAAGCGATGTTTTTTACTCTCAATTGATCCTTATCATCGAGTCGGCTACCGTCAACTTCCTCGATGTAAAGCATTTGGTGAGACCTATTTCTCCATACGATCAGCTCAGTACTAGGCTGATAACGCTGAACAGAGAGAGAGAGAGAGTTTGTACAAACTTACAACAAAGTCCACATGTTTTTGCACAGGTAAGGCTTGTCAGTGGGTTATCACATGAGTGGGGGAGATCCGTGCACTCTGTACCAGTTAGATGATCCGCACAAGGCTCAGCTGAGGAAATATTAGGTACAAATAAAAAGATTTATTACAAGGATATCTTAATGGTAAAGTCCCACACTTAAAAAGTGTGCAAGGACACTGGGAAACACGACATTGTATGGCAATTTCTTGACTGCTTCCTCACCACCACTGCTTTCACCGGGTTCAAGAGCCGCTTTCCAAAATCGAGTTGTGTGGAAAGTGAGGAGCACTTAAATTCATGGCACAGAGTGGGAATCAAACCGACCAACTCTTGCATGGTCACCAAACGCCCTACCGACTGTGTTACCGCTAACGTTTGTTTTTGTTAATTTTATAGTCGAGAATGAATGGCATTGTCCGAAAATACAAGAGGTATGAGCCTCATTGCAAGTATATTGGCAAATTCTGCCTATAGAGTACCAGACACATTAGTTAATAGCGTAGATTTAAAGATTTTTTTCTGTAAGGCCCGACCGCAAAAAATACTATCTCAGGGTTTCAGACTCC
>BLXT01007613.1:536994-551524 GCA_019648995.1 Plakobranchus ocellatus | reverse complement strand
GAGACAGACAGTCAGATAGACAGAGACAGAGAGACAGAGATTTGATCCGCAATAACTTCTTTTTGTAGAGGACAAATAATGTTTGGAGAGAGAAATCTACATTATAATAATATTATACTTTAGATTAATTTTACGACAGCGTCGAGAGAGACGAGCTCTCACATTTCCTTGGATAAGAAAAGTAACGTTATTTATGTTTATTTGTCGCAGGTCGCACTCGTGTTACGACGTTAGTGCTAGATTCTATATTTTAAAATATTAACATAAATCACTCTTAAAACTCAAAATGAAAAATTCTGAATATAAGATAATAGATCTATAGATTTGAGACACGGGACAAGAAATAGACTTGACAAGATACAATCATAAAGTTTTAGCAAAAATATCGAATTTCTCTTTAAACAGTACGGTCCAGCCAGGCCTATTACCAACCAGTGTAGGAAATAGTATTAAACTGCCTATTCACAACAAATCTTGGGAACAGTCAACTTTGCCTATTCGCAATCAGTGTTTCTTTTTGCAAACTGCCTAATCATATGACCCGTCAGTTTTGCACCTTCTTCCAAACTTCATTTCTTTATCAGCCACAGGAAGAAGACACTGTGAGTGATATGTACTATTTTAGGCCTATTTCAGATTTGATTTTTGTCCTCCCGTAGCCAAGACGTTATGACAAGAAATATTTACTATTAAACCTCGGTGGTAGGGGGCACTTTTTTATTTGTACTTTGCTTCTAGAAAAATGCCAGAAGAATATATATGATAACTCAATTTGTTATAAAACCTAATTCCATTATATAAATCCAAACCACAGTGCAAGCAGTTCCATTGCACTAAAGTACAGTGTATTACCCCCTCTTAAATCTAGCTCTCACTCATTTTCTTTTCTTTTAATTCATACTGCCCATCTATCTAAGCCTCTCTTCTGTCCTTCCTGTCTTCCACTTTGAATTTGCATAGAAACGCTATGTAAACATTTTAAATTGTAAGACCACCACTATTTCATGTGTTTGGCTGTTTTAAAAATCTAAGGAATCAAATCAATACTTGTACCTTTGGGCCACTGAAATTGTTTATATCGTGGATCTCCAAAATAATTTGACTAAGAAATATATGGACATATTTTGTATTATCTCTAAAAAAAAACAACAAAATATATTGAAAGATTAACTGAAATTAATATTGACAAATACCCCCCCCCCCCCTCCCCTCAGTAATTATTACAATAATAGTGGATCTAGTAGTAGTTGAAGCAGCAGTACTAATAGTACTAGTAGTTGTAGAATTTGTATGGTGGTTGTTGTGGTTGTAGAAAGAGTTTTTTTAGTTGCAGTCGTTGTATAGTTAAAGCAACAAAAAGGGCAAAAAAAGGGAACAAGCCAAGCTCTGATTTTGAAATACCCCGGCACCAGTTTTTTTAGAAAATGATTCCTTATTTTTATTAAATTTCGCTTTACTTGCAGATTGAACAAGTAAATTAAGAATACTGGATAGTGAATAGGTTAATTTAACTTGCTCTGAAAAATACATAAAAATGAAAGTCAGTCTACCTAGGACAATCTTCATGGAATTGGTTGCAACAAAAACCACAATGCATATTTTAAATTACTAAGGTTTGGTAGAAAAATGCAATCATGGTATTCCAAGTGTCAGAAATGGAAAGTTAATTTACTATTTAATTTTACCTACTTGTGTAAAATGCCACAGTTTTTTGTCTTTGATAAAGTGCAGGCATGTCGAACAGCAATTCAATAGTATAATAAGTCTGGTTTAGAACTTTGTAAGGATCGCATTAGTACTTTCTCCCGAAACCTTTATTGATTATTTTAAGTTGGCCTAAAATACTCTGAACAAGGGTATGGATATAATTTGAGGTTGGCAGGTCTGAGTCAGCTATTAATAGATTCAATAGTGGTTGGGGATAGGCAATTTGTTGTCCTTTTCCCAACTCATTTGGGAATAAAGAAATTCTACTATTTCTAACACCAGTTGGGAATAGGCACACACCCAGTCTGTGGTCGCGGAGGGAGATTCTACTCTCACATATACTTTATACATCAGTGTATTAGGTTATTTAGAAACTAGTATAAATATAATCTAGATCTCATTTAAATCTAGGCTATAGGCCTATTCTCTGTACTCTAGATCTAGGCTATATAATTTATACTTTAGAATAATTTCACAGCAGGGAACCACTCCCAATTAAAGCTGGTGGTATTTAGCGGACAAAAAAAAACATTATGTAACTTTCCTTATATTGTGATTTTTTTGGGATAATCTGAGGGCTGGCCCAAGGATTTATAGATCTACTTCCATCAGCTATTGATGAAATGAAGAGTTTGCACGCCAAATTCTAATGTTGATTGTAGTACTATTCTCACACAATTTCTCTACTATTTTGCACCTGTCAGTGTGACATCTTCATTTCATATCTGATTATAAAGATAGACCTAGAACTTATTGGTCCTTTCCCTGGAACTATCCTGACTTTTTAATAAAATGACCTCAAACTATCCATGCATCTACTTATCCATCAAAACCTGTTGTCATTGTGGGTGCACTGACACCTAGGGATTTTCCTCGCAGCTTATTAAACCCATTTGAGAATTTTAACGTCTGCAGCGTCATAGTTTGCTAGCATAGCAAGCAGCATGTTGCTTGTTCACTTGGCCTTAGTAGAACTTCTCTCTGTAATTTTCTTTTCGTTTTGTTATCTGGTCGTTTTGTTATGTCACTGTTGGCAGAGTTTTAAATTCTTCAGTAACTATTTTCCACTTCTTGCCACTTTTCACTGTCTCAATCAATTTGATAAAATTGCGATTCGGTGTCAGACTGATCAGTTTCCCTCCAGTTCCAGCCATGGTTTTAGTCAAAGTAAATCTTTAAAACCTCAAATGCTGATTTGTAGAATCATAGGAGGGATCTAAAAAAAAAAAGTGTGATCACCTCAATAGATTGCAGTGAATGTGAAAGCTCTGTGATCTAGATGTAAGTCAGAAATTAAAATCTAGAGTGTAGCCATTGTATGATGATTTAAGTGACTTTGTGTTGGAACTGGTTGGGAAAAGGAGAAGTAAAAATGATTTTAAAATTTATGTAAAATATCAGATACATATAAAAATATACATCTATCAATTTGCTAACTTTTGGATAGCCAAGCCTCCTGTTTCCATTGCAGAGATGTAATTCCTATTAACTTCCCCTTACCCCTGTTCTTCTCCTCATCCTGCTGCTACAGAGCTTGGAGCCTAAGTGTCTGTTGCATAGCTTTTATTAGCCTGCACATCATTTTTCTTTGTTTGCAATACTGATCATACTCAGCTATTACCATGCCCTAGCCTAGACGAGGCTTATTACAAAGCCAGTGGTGTAAATGGCTTCAGGCTATAATCACCTAAGTTGTACTGTTATCTTAGGCAGACATCTGTGGGACTAGGACAGCTCAACTTGACTTTCGACAAGTTTGGGGGAAAAAAGTTGTCAAATATCCACAAGAAACTTTTACAGAATAAAAAGAACCGTCTAAAATATAATGAAAGGATCTATCTGACCGTCATGACAACCAAGTCGATACATCAGTGTATTCTATGCTTTGAAACTTCTACAAAGAGGAATGTTCTTTGAGATTACTTTCAACTCTAATGAAGTTGACTGTAGGCCTTTTTTTTAATTTTTTGACTAATGTCCAATTTTAGAGACTATTTTCTGAGACAGTTCAGTAAGGAGTCAGACCCAGTCTAGATCTAGACCTTCTTCTTCTTTAGTTGTTTTGTCAGGAATAGATATTGGTGACCATGGTCTTCTTTTCAAAGCATCAGACACTACACAATTATTTGCACTTTGAACATTCTCATTACCTTCTGTTGTTGTCTTTTTTTTTGTCTCATTGGCCATGAGCGACCTGAGCATTTAGAATTTTGCTGGTTAAATTTTTCCACTATTGTCTGACCAAAATGGAGGCCAAAAAACTAAGATTATCAAAGGAGTTGATAGATTTTTTTTTTTTATTTAAGATATATTTGGCTAGCGCAATTTTTGTAATATGGAATCTTTATTAAGAGTTTACCTTTTATCAGAAGTATCAGCAAGCCTTTGATCTATAACATTTGCTAAATGATAAAATGTCAAAATTCTTTCAAAAAATTTAAAATAATTTTAACTTCTAATCTGATTAATGACAACCGGCACTGGCAAATTTTCATAATGTTCCCAAGAAATGACAAAAATAGTCTATTAGATTTTGTATTATAGTTGAGTTAGGTCAGTCATACAAAAATGTTCTTTTTTCCCTTTTTTTTTTCTCTGAACAGGTAAAAAAATCAAGCATCAAGTCAAGGTGATAAAATCTCATGATGTTGTGAACCTTAACCTGGATCAAGCACACATAGATCATGGCCTCAAATCCAATTGTTCAGTATGTTGTCCTGCGAGGAGATCTAATGTCTGCTCTCAAATGGCCCATCGGGGCTCTCGTTGCCCAAGCTTGTCATGCCTGCAGTGCTGTGGTCCACATTTTCCATGATGATCTTCTGACACAGGAATACTTGTCTGACTTAGACAACATGCACAAAGTCATTTTGGAAGTGAGTCTTGAAGTAAATATAACCCTCTGAGAACTCCAGGTAGCCAGGCCTTGATTGCTTTAACTAACGGTATAAGACTGGGGGCAGAGTATTAGATGCATACCAAGAGAGACAAATGCCTCAAGCACGATTAGAATGTATTTTTCATTTCAATGGACTTTTTAATTGTACCTATATTTTTAGCTGTAAGGGAATTTTCTTTTTCAAATTTTTAAATCTCTAGTTAAAGGGTTAAAATCTATCTATTAATACCAGAAATTTGTGTGAAAGCCAACTTCTAGTATTTAAGGATATTTAAATTAACATCCGTTCAATTGATTAGCTCTGCCTTTATGATTTACACACTTGGCCTTTTTTCTACCGCTCATTCTTTCACACTGAGTGCCTCAAGAAAAGCTAGAAAAACTCAGAGATTAGTTCTTAATGTAATGAACTCTGCTTCTGAAACTGCTCAAGGACTGACTGAAAAATGGGATCCCATGTTAGGGAAATTGCATATGAAGTACCTGTATCATTAACATGTTTGACCAAGAGGCGTTTTTCAGATCAACACCAACAGCTAATTGTGTATAATTTTATTAAATGTTTAGACTATATTTTTTGTTTTAAAATTGGCCAGCAACACAATAAATTCACTCTTTCCCACCATATCACACAACACAAAAACTTACAGGCACAATGTAAACTTCAGTTTATATGACTTCTTTAGAATGACCCAAAACTCTGAATTCACAGGATTTGTCCAGTTGGAAGTTTTTTTCCAGATCAACTTTTTGGAGAGGAGAGTTGCACAGAGTATATTTACATAATTGAAACAAAACGTAGTGAATGCCAAATTAGATAGATTTGTGACAGTATACCCTCACCTGATGGTCCTCTGAAGTCATTTTAGTTGAATTTGGGGAGTTTATAGATCGATCTTTTGACCAAATTAAGGTCTAAAATAGATAAATCACCTCTGTAAGTGTTTGCAGAAAAGTCAGACAAACCTTACTTATCCTCAGGTTTGCTTTCCTCACTCAGAGTTACACTGTTAAAATGAAATTAATTGTGGGTTTTTATTTTGTTATTTTTTTTGTTGTTTTTTTTTTTTTTTTTTTTGCTGCAGCGTGTCATTGAGCTATGGTGATGCTTTTTTTTTGGTTTGTTTGTTTAAATAACCACTTAAGTTTTTGTGTGAAGAGTAGTTATGTTTAAAAAACATTTTTTTTTAGCTGATTCCATTCAGGAAAATTGTGTTACCTTTGGTTTTTTTCCTTCTTTTTAGCCTTTTGTATGTGGATGAAACGTTTTTTTTTTCCCCTGATGTCATTTTAAAAAGTTTAATTTTTTTTTTCCCTTTTGGCATTTGTTTGTGTATGAAAAATTGTGTTAGATAATCAATTGCAGTGATTCTTATTCTGCAATTTGAAAAAAAAAAAAAATATCCTTTTTTTTTTCTGTTTTTTGTTTTTCTACCAAGGCCAAGGACGAGGAGAGCCTGGTCAAGTTAGCAGAGCAGCTCTCTTCAGATGGCATCAGCCACAAACTTTGGATAGAGCAACCGGAGAACATCCCAACATGTGTGGCAGTGAAGCCTTACAGAAAAAATGACGTGAAGAACTACTTCAAAGGTTTTAAACTGTATAGATGAGACAGGGCTGAGAGGGGAAGTGTCAGGTGTTTGTTTAGACTAAAACTGTTGTCTGTTTTTCTTTTTGACTTTTTTAAAACATCTCCATTTATTTAAAATATAAGTTATGTGTATGAAAAGAGTAGAATTGACCATGGGTTTAGCATTGTATGTAGAAAGGGTAGCGTTGACCATGGATTTAGCAACGGACATATCTTTATGAGGAAAGCAAATACAAAGATTCTGACAGCAAATTTGAAATTAGCGATTTTAAAGAAAGAGAATCATCGTGGGAGAATTGCAATTTTAGTAGAAATGAACAATTTGGAGATACATTTTTTTTTTGCCGTTTTTAATTTGTCAACTTCAAGTCAATGGTTTGGCTAAACAAAATTATTTATACATTGAGACTATATGCGCTTTAATACAAGTCTTAAAAAATTAGCCAAATCTAGTGCTTTGTACACCCCGATATAAATCCAGCGTGGAACTTTGAGGCTCAGCGCGAGACTTTCAGATTGATGCTAGGCTCTTGCCATTGTCAGTTCTGTGATAATTTTGAACTACCTCTAGAAGGTTGTAGATCTAGAACTTTCTGTTCAATGAATCAGGCCTGCATATCTTTAATGAGTCTACATCTCTTTTAAGTGACCAAAAGTAAACTGCTCTATCCAAAAGTTTCCATTTGCAAGAGACGACAGCATTGCACTTGAAAAGAATGCATCAAGGCATTCAGCGTAAAATTGAACTCTGATTGCAACATTGAAATCAGTGACCCAGAATTAAACAGCTCACTGGAGTGTGAGTAAAATTAAAATTTTAAGGACAATTTCTCTTTTAATATATATGTCGTTCACCCAGGGCCGATTGACTCAACATTAAGGTAAACAGATCATAAAAATGTACGCACGAAGACTCCTTGGATTAGTATTTACGCCTATTTGGCCAGGAATGATATCCTCTACACTTTCGCCATCCTAAAGCACTTTTTTTTATATCAGTTCCCGTCATGTTCAGGTTTGTTCCGCATATTTATAGAATGTTTCACTTTTTTGCCATTGATGTTCCTGAAAAGTTTTTTCAAAGGTAGGCATGTCTGGTTTAGCAGTGTGTGTTGAAGGGCATTGACCATGGGTTTAGCAGTGTGTGTGGAAGGGCATTGATTTTGGGTTTAGCAGTGTGTGTGGAAGGGCATTGACCATGGGTTTAGCAAAGTGTATGGAAGGGATAGCATTGACCATGGGTTTAGCAGTGTGTGTGGAAGGGCATTGACCATGGGTTTAGCAGTGTGTGTGGAAGGGCATTGATTTTGGGTTTAGCAGTGTGTGTGGAAGGGCATTGACCATGGGTTTAGCAGTGTGTGTGGAAGGGCATTGACCATGAGTTTAGCAAAGTGTATGGAAGGGATAGCATTGACCATGGGTTTAGAAATGCATGTGGAAGGAAAGGATTGACCATGGGTTTAACAGTGTGTGTGGAAGGGGTAGCATTGACCATGGGTTTAGCAGTGTGTGTGGAAGGGGTAGCATTGATCATGGATTTAAAAATGTGTGTTGAAGGAAAAGAATTGACCATGGGTTTAGCAGTGTGTGTGTTGAAAAGTAGCAATGTGTGCGGAAGAAACAGAATTGAACATGGGTTTAGCAATGTGTGTGGAAGGGGTAGCATTGACCATGGGTATAGCAAACTTGTGCCTTTAGATAGAGTTGAAATATCTGTGGCTAAAAAGCTAGTGATTGCTTCAAAGTAAATGGGCTATATTTATTATATGGTGGAAGCTTATTTTTTGTAACCTTCTGTTGAAATATCATCAGATGCAGTTTTCTAGTCCTTGTGTAAAGGCTGCTGTTTTATCAGTACATCTTTTCATTTTTATGTCCTTATTTTTTTTATATGAATGTTTCATAACTTCAGCAAACTAACAAACAAATAAAATAAGATAAATGTAAGAGTGAGAACATTTCTTATAAATTTAATGTCCTTGTTATGTTCTGAATAGGGTTAATGTTATTCATGCAAAGGTTTAACAGAACTTGTCTTCCATGCAGCTAAAAATTTGAAGTGTATGTATGTCTAGAGAGTGGTGCATATGATTTGGATATCCCATATTAAATTCTTCAGGAAAGAAAATTTTAGGTTGATTTTTTTTACTTTAAAATCTTTTTTCTTTTCCTCATATCTTGGCTCAGAAGCCAGAAAAACTTTTCAGAAAGAAGTTTCAGGCTGTTTCAGTGGTTAGCAAAATATTCAAAATATGACCCTGCATATTTGGCTGGATGTGACTTTTCTGATCAAAAAATGAAAAGTTGACATTTCTGTCTGTTTGGCTGGAGAGTGGCAGTAGACAGTTATCATCTCTGTTAGTTGAATAGGAACATGACAAACTGATCTTCCAGATGGTTGGAACCAAGAAAGCTCAGAGACCTTTTTTATTTCAAATGTCATTTTAGGAAGATTTCTTTTGATAATTGCAATAATTCTTCTCCCCTCAGAGTGTATGAGGCTCTTACGGTGCACGAAAAGGTTGGTAGCTAAAACAATCTTCTTGTCACTGTCAGATGACATGCACAGTGCTATCATCAGAATTTATGAATGTTGAATATCTTAATTTGATCATGCCTACGAACTTTCCAAATGTGCATTCTATGTGTATATTTGGGTGATTTTTACTTCCAAAATGTCACCCTTTCTTGGAACCTGACTTGCTCTCTTAAAAAGCAGTTTGTACAAATCAAAGAGAGCACAGTTGCGTCATGTCCTCCTGTAACACTGACATTTTGAAGCAATGAGCGGAAGTACTTGTGGGATGTTGTTGCTGACTGCCAGTTGCATACAGATTTTCAGTTGCCCTTTGCCCTCCCCATAAAAAACTGTGTCCATTACACAATAAAACACAAAAATCGGATGCAATAAAAACAAAAGGATTTTATACAAACTAGTGCACACCACACAATGCTGTTAAATGGAAGCGTATGGAATAATCCCAGACCCTCCCAAACATTGTCAGGAAATTTTTTGTGTAAAAAAAAAAATTGTGTCAGTTTGTGCCTATACAACACTGTTCATACTGTGAAGCATTTGATTTTGCAAGGACACAATACTTTTGAAAATACTGAGGCCATGCATGAGGAAAATACATAATTTTTTTTTTTATACCGGATGTAAACTGCACCTTATGTCAATCAATGAAAAGTAAGTCCTCAAATCCTGTACAGTTTTTGGAAATTGCTCTTTTTTTAATTTATGCTATCATTTCATTTATTTAAGGAGAGAAAAAGAAAAAAGGATGAGTAAGAGAGGGATGAAAGGGGGGTGAAGGGGGAAGAACAGGAAGACAAAGTCCCCCCAAAAAAGGTGTTGAAAGTCCAATCAGATGGCTGCAGTTTTGAAGCAATATCATAACATGCTATTGTTCCTTTATTTTGTATTAATGCACCAATAAACTGTTATAAATTATGTCCCTTTTAAATGCATTATAAATTTGATCATAATGTGAGGTCCAATGGAGATAAACTTGTATGTTTTAGTTAATTTTTTTCCACCCGTACTATGATTGCATTATATAAATATATATCAGAAAAAGATCATTGAAAAAATTGTAGTTCAAACCTTTTTGGTGTAACAGCATTCTTTATTGTATTTTAAATGCCTTTTTCATTATCTTAATACAATGTGGAAAATCAGGTTGAGAGATGGAGTGTAGTAGATTGAGAAGTGTAATGCTTGTAGAGATGCACTTATATTGTATCTACACATTCTTTTTAGTTCTACATTTTCACATTCTCACAAGCACTAGTATTATTGATCTCCCATTCTAGTGATAGTTACGGTAAATTTTGGTATAGAATCAAAGGGTGAATTTAATTCTAAGGGGTTTACATTAAGTTCATAGAATAGCTCCTCTGTATTTAATCCATCAGTTTCACAAACTCTAGAATTATGTCTAGTTAATTAAAAAAATACAGGCGCACAATATTTCAATTTATTTCTTGGTGTCTAAAAAAATCCTTAAGTATACTGTTTAATTTTTTTGTTTATTGAAAAAATTATTCCCATCAATCTATTTTGCTCATTATCTAAATTGTGGGTTCCACTTTTTAATGATTCAATATGATTTTTTCAAGTCCCAATAACATCTGCTGATATTACACAATATAGGCTTGTCAAATATATACTGTGACAGTTTTTGTTTTTGTTATTGTATATTACTAATTTGTTTCTCAAAGCTTAACTGAAAAATACAGGAATACAAGAAGAAATACATTTGAGAAGTAGATTCATGTAACTTCAGTTATGCGTGGACATTGATTGCACAAGAGAAGTGTTTTTGGGGTTATTCGATTCAGCGCAACATGAGGCCCTTTAGGAATTTGGCAAGGGACTTAACCAGTCTTTTTATAGGCATTGATTCTACAACAGTCTGATACAGACACAGATAAGTACAGGTCATTTATGTCCCTTTGGCCATCCTTACTCCCAATGTATAAATAATTATATTTCCCTAATCTTTTACATTCAGAGGTTATTCCATGGATGGAATGTTCTCCACAATAACCTGTTCATAAGGCATGATTATTACAGTTTCAAAACGTTTTTTTTTTTTTTTTTGTTTATGATCAGATAAATTTATGCTTGTTGTTCTGCTTAGAGCAACAGTGACATTATACATTGTATGCAATCTATTTGTATGTTGAACTTATTCTAATGTTATTTTTGTAGTTTACCAAAGCTCATTATATTAAATTATGTATTGAAATTGGATGGATTATAATATTTTTTCTATATAATTATATTTGTATTGACTGAAGTGTTAAATGTGTTATTTTAGTTTATGCAAAATAGACAATTACCAACTAAATATTATAAATAAAACTAAACAATACTCACAAAGTTAATTAATGATAAAGTCAAACATTCAGGTGTTGCAATGTTGTATTGTATGGGATTCATCGGTGTAAAATTATAAAATAGAATGACCATACGGCGCAACGTGTGAATGTCTTACTTTATCGTTAATTAACTTTGTGAGAACCATTTACTTTTAGTTTTATATACAATATTAGATTGGCAACTGTCTACTTTTTATTTACTCTATCAATTCAGTTGCCATTACATTCTTTGGATCCTAGGTTTTATATTGTTTGTAGTGTTTTTCGAGTGGTGATCTTGCCTGTTTGTAATTATTTTTGTAGTTTGCGTATAACACTCATAAACTGATTGCTAATGCTGTAATGCACTAGCTGTGAATCACATTTCTGTACATAGTGAAAATGACAGTATTGATACTACAATTGTAATTTTGCCTCCAGTAGTACATGAAAAAATGGATAAGTTATAAAGCTCTATAAAGAAAATGTCTTGGAATTTCACTCAATAAACAAAACTTTACAAATCTATTCTCATGTTTTTGTTTTTTTGGGGTTTTTTTTCTGATCTGGTTGAGTGCTTCAACATAGACTTATCAATACATTTGTATGTTTGAAATTGTAGTGCCTGATCTAGTTGCCTTCCATCCACATTTAGATAAAAGAAATTCCAGTATCAGCATCTTGAGTAAAGGATAATGTGATTTGAGGTTCTGCTGATGAACGACCAGGAAAAATCTGAATATTGCTATTGAAATCTATAGTCTACAGGTTATAGGTGTTTGAGCTACCTTGTCACAAACATGACCTTGAGATGATTATTAGCATCTAGTCAGCGTGATCATACACTGTTTAGTTCCTTTGGTTTTTCCGGGTGATTTTTGGGCACATTGTCGGGTATAATGTCTAATTTGGTTTTGAGCTTCACCCATATGCAAATGAAATTGGCAGCTGTGTGCCATACTCCTGATGTTGAGTGAGGTGTCATCCAGTTTTTGGGAAAAAAAAAAATTGTTGATCTCTTGTGGTGCGGGTCTCGCCATGAATGTTTCAATTGCTTCCTCAGCTGTAACTTTTCAAGATAAATGACACAATGCAACACGGATGTGGTAAATTGTGTTGCACTGCCTAAATCGATTGATTGGTTGATTGATTGACCTTTTTTTCATAACGGTCACAATACAAAAAAGAATAATAAATCTTTAGTTAGCTTTTTTTACTCTCGTAATCACCGATTTTAAATAATGACATTATGATACAGGACCCAGTATAAAAATACAGGTGTAGTGCAGATATCATCTACTTGATGTATAACTATATATATACAGCTTTATATAATGTATTTATAAATCAAAATCCTGTGGAATCTATCTCTAAGGGATTGAAAGACTATGGTGTCTGTATATCTTCGGTCTACGAAATATCCACCAATGTCTTCATGTTTATCCTTAGATAAACTTAACAGCTTACTCTTTTTAAAGACTTTAAAAAACGCAACTGATTTGAAGCTGCACCAATAAAAAAGGACTAACCCATAAGAACGTTTGCTGTGAACAAAACTAGAGAGAAGTAGCAAATTAAAAGGTCCTCCTACAATTTGCATCACTGAAACGTTTTATTTTTGCAAGATGATGTAGATTTTGAAGCATTTGAAAATATATCCTTCATGTGTGCAGAGCTCGAGAGCTTGTCATCGACGACCGTGCCTAAAAATCGCTTGTTAAAAATTTTTTGATAGATAGTAAAAAAAAAAAAATTAAAATGATAGACTGGCTTTAAATAACAATGGAATCCTGTGGTGGAGGATTTAACTTTTTGTTTTGTTTCTTGCGACGAGTTGTAAGAACCATTATTTTGTTTTGTCCGGATAAACTACCACTCTTATTGATCGGGCCCAAGTAAATAATTGGTTTCTGTTGAGTGTTAACTGAAGTTCGCTCATATCATTACATTTATATATTTTCTAATCTTACACATGGGTATGTGAATCATTCGCAAACATTTGGCAATTTGTAAAAGATGCACCCCAACATTGTCAAGACGGTCATTAATATACATAAATGTATCAGGCAGAGGAGAAAAGAGGTCCCAAAACAGAAACCTGGAGAACTCGTCGTCGAACTGTGTTGCATAAGTGGGGATTTTAATTTTTTTATTGAAAGACACTCTATACTTTGTCAGATAAAAATAATTTGAGTATAGTAAAAAGGTACCACCCCGGGAGCAAAATCCTACTGGTCAAAGGGAGGAGGGAACAGGAAAGGTGGGGGGTGTTTTCTGCAAAACTTTTACTCCTTTAACGGTACTTGTACTATTTAAGGGACTACATACATTTTATGCTAGTTTCCCTTGTCAGCGCCATTGAAAGCGCGGAGATCTAATCTTATTAACTCAAAAGAAGAATAGTGTGGATTTAGATACATAATCTTGAAACTTCTAATGTGAGGAAAGGAAAGATGTTCGTCATTAACTTCTTTATCAATAATTCAGGTCTTGTGCCAGTCATTCAGGCCAATACTTCACGTTTTTTTTCTACACATCTGTCACAATAATGTGTTTCATGCCGTGTACAATTATCACTATCAGAAGTCTTTATTTGTGAAGTAAACATCAGATACTAGGTAATTAACTTGTTGGGTAAAGATTTGTTATGTTTACGTCTCTTTTGAAAAAAAAAAATGCCGTAAGTAAGAACAGCAGAGCAGCAGCAACAGTACCAGTAGAAGTATTAGCAGAAATAGTAGTAGTAGTAGCAGCAGCATCAGCAGTAACAGTGACAGCAGCAGTAGTAGTAGTACTAACAGCAGCAGTAGTAGTAGTAGCAGCTGCAGTAGTATAGGAATAATAGTAACAGCAGCATTAACAGTGGCAGCAGTAGTAGTAGTAATTTCGGTTTCAAAGCGGTTTTTTTCACAGGTTATCAATCAAAGCGGGAAAAAAATTAGTTCAATATAAAGGCCATATCAGAATTATAAAAAAACGCAAATCAACAACATATTAACAGAAGCGGCGTCTCTAATCAAGACACAGGCGTAGGCCGAGAACGTTGGGTTTTAACGCGTATGGCCCATTCATTAGGCTTGAGCATCGGTTATTGGCCTGGCCCAAACTCAAATGCCCCATAGATGGTCATCACATCAGCAAAGGGCAGACTCGCTGAATATTGTGCTTTCTTTTCCATCTAATGGAGGCTTCTTCAGTGATTTCACTTTCCATGGTGCAGAAAAATAACGTGCGGATAACACGCCATACGGCTTTCCGTACAACATTATTAGAAGAGAGCTGCAAAAATTGTCTTCTTTCATGCCCTGCCCTAATTTCACACATATTTTCTTTCTCACAGGCCTTTTGCTCTGTTTCAGTGAATACTAGACCTTTATAGTTGAATTTTACTAACTTAATGAAAAAAAAAAGATGCTTGTCACAGTGGAATATTAAAAGAAGATAATTATAGAAATGCTTAATGAAGG
>BLXT01007613.1:513977-532794 GCA_019648995.1 Plakobranchus ocellatus | reverse complement strand
ATAATGGAGGGAAAACAATGTCAGATGAGATTAAAACTAAAATCTAATTGGAGAAACCAAGCTAGCTAGCATATATGAAAAGTTTGTTTTCTTTTTAAACTTTCATCCTGAAATAAAGTCATTAATATATATATTTCCTGATAGATTTTCTCTTGCCAAAATATCAATTCTTAATACCTGCACAAGCATTTAATAATAAATGCTTGTGCAGGTATTAAGAATTGATACTTCACTAATAAATGGTTTTATTAGTGAAGCATCTTACAGATAATAAATGTTTTTTTAAATAGAACGCCTTCAGGCATCCAAATCACACTAATAGAAAACAGTCTTTTATTTTGTTTTCAATTTATAGGTATAATGCCTTGAGATGTGACTTTCTTGACCAAGAAGCACAGACCTGCATTGACAAGATCAAGCAGTTCGTTTCAGATGTAATGGTACCTTTTCCATTAATGTCAAGTTTTTGTCAAATTGTTTTGGGAGGACCTTCAATACCTCAAAATGAAATAAATGTATCTAATGTTAGATCAGTGTGACTACAATTATCTGTTTCAAAATCTTTTTTTTATATTGGCGGAAGACAATCTGACGGAACTTTGATGGGTGTCCAATTTCATGCATCACTTGTCAAATTATATGTGTTTTTTTGTGTTTTATTTTGAATAGGCAGCTTTTGGGGGTAATTTACCAAAGGAATAGGTTAGCTGACAGAGGAAAAAAAGGTTTTCAGATTACATATGAAAATTTTAGATGCATATGGAAATTTGGTGACATTGTATTATTTGAGAATATATGACATCTTTTATCATCCTGTTTAAATTGACAGTTTTTGCCTCGTAGAAATGCTTTGGGCTTAAATAATTGCCATTTGTACTCTAAAAAGGAACATTCCTCAGTTTGATATGAATTATTGAACTATTTCTTTGTAAAGATTTGTGGTTCAATAGCTTATTGGAGATAAATCAAAATTGATTTTAAAAACTCTGTCTTCCTTTTTTTTTCTGCTATAAGAGTGTGACTGTAACATATAGTGTTGGCACAAATAAATATTTTAATCAGTTTGCTGATAAACTAATTCCAGATGTTACAGTGACACAAATTGTGTCACTAAAATCCGGAAATGCCATCCTTAGTTTTTATGAAAAATATACATTAAATCACAACATAGACACTGGGCAATGTAGCCACAAGCTCAAAACTAAAATACATGTGATTTATTTAGAAAAATAAACAAGTTTGACTTCAGATACAAAACAGTAGAGCTCTTCTGGATGTTACAGTGACACAAATAAAAGCCAGCCAATACCATTAAATGCACATTTTTCTAACTCAGTTGCTCATTTTTATGATTGGTTACACCTCTGCTTTCATTCTGAACCTTAAAAAGTAGCAACTAAAGTTTTTAAGCGTTAGTTTACTGCAATTTATTTGTGTTATCTGTAACATCCGGAATCACAACTGCAATGTAGAAAATCAGAGTTATTTAAAAAATTAATCCATAAAAATATCCTAAAGCCTTTTTTTAATTGTAAATGTTTAGTATGCTCTTTGAGATTCAACTGCTATTATAAAAAAAAATTCTAAAATTTAAAATTTAGCTTCACTGTGACGTTTTTGGGTTGACCTTCTGAGAATGGCTCATATATGATACTGTAATTTTTCTGACAAGTTGATGGGAACCAATACAATTCTAGCATGTATGGGCTATTTTCGTATAAGTCATAAGTCTTGTAGGTGATACAAATGTTATAGGCCTAATATGTTGTTGGTCTGCCTCTTGGAATGTCATCGTGCATTTCCCCTTTGTTTTTAATATTTGTTGTAAACTAGCATTATCTTAGAATTATTCCAGTCTTCTTTGGTGTTATTCAAATCTTGTCATTGAAATTTTTATGTCAAGTTGCATCGTTTTTTCTTAATGAAAATGTCACAAAAAGATATCCAGTTCTTGTTATATCAAACAATGCTTTGCAGGTAAAAGAAAAAATCACAAGCAAAGATGTTGCTCCACACATAGTTGATAACACAATACAGAAGACTCTCGCTTTTCTGACACAGCCAGTACCAAATCTTACAGGTGAGTGAAGGACTAGCAAAAACATATTTGTATTTGTTTAGTTTAGAAGATTTTTAAGAGTGCAAATCATAGAGAGGCAATATATATATATATATATATATATATATATATATATCTTTGTAAGATGTCATCCTTGTAATTTTTTTTCCTCAACCTCTGTTTTAATATCTTAATCAGAAGTGTTTGTACTTTGGTCACATTTTGAACTTTTATTTTATTTTTAATTGTTTTTTTTTTTTCAATCAGGGAAGAGTTGGAAAATAAGTATTGTTGCTATCAAAAGTGAAAATAAGAATATATATGCATTGAGTAAATGTTTCAAAGGCGGCATTTCAACCAGGTACTGAGCTTTCCAAGTTCTTTTGATTTCATTTCTACTTTCTATTCTGTAGAGCTTTTTATTAAAAGATAATTTTATACCATTTTCTGTATCAAAGTTTTTTATTTGGTTTAAATTATAAAATTTTTTTGGTTTTAAATCTTTCCATCTTTTGCATGATCAGGAAACTCAACTTATGCACTAGAGTCATCTTTATTTATTGTTTGAAAATGTGAAATATATGGTTTTTCTTTCTGTACGAATTAAATTAAAGGGGGAAAAATAAGCAGTTTAAAAAAGAAGAAAGTATATAATAAATTATAGGAAAAAAAAAATAAAAGAGGAAAAGCAAGCTTCAAAAATTAGATCATGAATTTTAAGTAGGTTAATTAAGCTTTTAAATTGTTGTATTGTACACAGCAAAGGAGCAAAGCCTTACATTAATGCTGTGGTCTTGCATTCATAATGATGAAGCAATCAATGAATCAATGTGACTTTTCAATTAAAAAGTCATCTGTTATGAAGAATACAAGGTTTTTTTAAAGAAAAAAAAATAATATTGGTGTTTTTTACGTAAAGTCCAATGTTTTTTATGCCTATGTTGCTCTTTCCTGAACAATAAATGAAAAAATCTTACCTTGATGTCTTTCTTATATACCAAACAGATCATCTCCCTGTTGTGCAAATACTTACATTTCAAAAATATTAAGTGGCTGGTAAATTGAAGGGTGTTATTGAGTGGACTTCTTTTTTATGGAAATCTATCTGACTGTTGTAGTAGATCGTGATGTACATTGTTTTTTAAGCCCTAATCGACTTAGAATAAAATCAAACAAAGATAATCTAAAAGAATACAAAAAATATGACTTTTTATATGAAAAAAAAAAAAAAAAAACAACTACTTCAACAAAAGTGCACAAAGAAAGTAGAGGTGCTAGGCCGACAACTTTATTGCTTAATTATTGTGTACTGTGCCTCGTAGTCAATTTTGGTCATTAACCGTAGACAATACATTTTCTCACCTGTAAGGCAGTTAAGCAAGTCACATATATAGAAATTGAAGCCCTCTTATAATTCACACTAAAAAACCCTAAGCTAGATATAGAAATGCATTTTAGTGCGTCAGTGTCATTTTTCATTGCTTAATTTCAGGTTTTGTAACAGTTTACTGAAAATGAGGTTATTATAAGCAACCATAGGTCTAACCTAAAAACTTTCAAACCTTACTACCATTATGAAAAAAAAAATTGAATGCAAACTATTCAACACCAAAGAATCTCTTCTTAAATGTATAACAAGTCGACAACAATAAATTAATTATGCAAACAATTTTTTTGAAAGATAATATTTTAAATTTTCTTTCAGATCTAAAATTTTAGATGATAACATTAATTAGCCTTGACCAGACAATGGCTGAAAGGGATAAGTATCACACATTTAGTTTGGGAAAAATTAAAAATAACTGGAACAAGCAAAACGTGCAGCATGACTGAAGCTACTGTGTATATCTTCACTCTACAGCAACTCTAAAGGGATGGCTTGGAAGATAGGTGTTGTGTTATTGTGAATATTCATTTTGCTATTTTGCTCTGTAGATTGTGAAGATTTCCAAGCTGCAAGTGGTGAAGGTGTGTGCAATTTGAAAGGATTAGACAAAGAAGGTAAGCTCCTCATTTATCCAGCCTTCTATCTTGTTGAAAAAATGTTTGTTATTTAGAAAATTTTGATGGATGCAACAGGGTATTTGACAAAAAATATGTATAATTATGATACCTTGTGAAGGCTTTGTGTCATTGGTATTAGATAATTATTTTACCTTACTCGCCTCCCTTAATTATGCATTCATACAATGTAAGATAAAAATGACTGAATCAAAGTAGGGGAGATTCCACATTCCCAGATTTAAATTATCTTTGTAGTCTTAAGGTTTTGATTAAAAAAAAAATCAATTAGTTGATTTCTTCTTCAGACAATTACCTCATAAAAAATATTTACAGTGTTGAAGTGTTTACAAGTTGCATCATATCAGTTGTGACACAGGATCTCATATACAAGAGATTTTTATATTTGGAAATGGGTCTTTAACTCTCAGTGTAAAAAAGTCATAAACTTTGCTTACAATTAGACAAACGTTTTGATTTTTAAGCAATTTCCAAACAAGACAAAAGTCTGCCCATATAGCCTTTTCATAGCATAACACTGAAAGGAGCAACGAAATGTTGTGTAAATGGTCCAGTACTTTACCAATTCTCCTCCCTTTTATTTTTGAGGCAGAAGTTATCATGGTGCATTGCACCAGAACAAGTCAAAGCCCTCGGCCTTTGATCTCCAGGTGCAAAGATTTTTTTACCCCAGACTATAAGTGAAGGCCTTGTGCTTCTTATTATTCAAATGCAAGGATTTTTATATCAACACAAGTCTGAGGCCTCTGTATTGCATACAGTGTATATATTTCTCATGTAAATCACATTTTTGCCATAGACAAGCAATCATGTTAAGTTTTGGACTAATTCGGTGCAATAAATGTATAGCCGTATCAGTACAATTACTAATGTTTTTTATTTATTGCTCTGGATTTGATTTTCTTCCTTGTTTATAATTAATTTTTAAATAAACTTGTCTGTTTGATGTAGGATTAACTTAAAACATTTCCATACACATCATAGCCTTCAAGTAGATAGACAGAACTTATCCTGTATTAATATGGATTCGTAAACTTTTAAATATCCAATCAGTATAATTATACACTTCATCCAATCTCATAATACATACGCATGGTAATTCTGGCAAAAGGATAAACCATCTCTTAGGACACAAGGCGTATCAAAATCAATTTTGACAACACTTTATACTTTTGAAGGCTACTAGTTACTTTAAAAGAGGCCACACGCTATAGAATTTCCTTTTTTTTTTTGTAACTTCTATACTAATTTTTTTTTTACTATGTAAACTCTCCCTTCCTTCTCTCTCTCTCTATCTTTCTTCTATAAGTCTCAATGTACATGATGGGTCAGTTATTATGCACTGCCATATTCGTGGGCTTTTAAAACTATGCTTTACCATGCTAGTTGTGCTACTTCACCTGCAATTCATAAAGTCTGAGTCACAGGCAAGTATGCTCGCATTACACTGCAGATCACAAGAACTAAGTCAGTAGTAAGCCTTCTTTGTGCCCATTATTGTTTGTGATCTTAGGCTACATCTTTGTTAAGTTTATACAAATGTTCATGATGGTCACCAATATAGCTGAAAACATCATTCTCACTTATTATATTAACAATTTCGTTCAGTTGGCTAAAAAATGGTTTGATAAACACTGTATAGTGATGAACTGGATGAAAAAAAAACAAATTTGACAGGATTATAACACTGCAAAGTAGCACCAACAAATGGAAAATTGCTTGTTGTCTTATTCAATTAATGTGCACTCATGGCCAGATGAATACATTTTTAATGGAGTATTTTTTGCTTAAGTTAATGGTGATCTTTTCTTCTCATGCCGTACAATTTGTTGTATAATATGAAGCATGCAAGTTCTTTATGAAATTGGTCAAAGTTTACCCCAAATTCATAATTCCTGATGGAATATGCACTGAAAAATTTTTGAACCTTTCAAGCAACAATATGCTCAACATTTTTCATGAAGCAAAATTAGAATCAAGATGATATCTGATTGTGACAAGTCATAATACTTTTGAAGGCTTTTTGTTACTCAAAACAGGCTACATACGAAGGCATTTCACATTAGTTTTTCTACTATCATTCCCTTACTGGTTATTGCGATGTCCAGTTTTCTTGCCATATGATCTTGAAAGCATCTTCGATGTGTGTGTTTGTGTGTGAGTATGTATTTTGTGATTGTGGTCTTCCTTTGAAAAGAAGTTTTGTATGGTAAAGGGACAGGCATATTTCTATCTGAAAATAAACCCGTAGAAATTTTGGGAAATGTGTAAGGTTGTCTGTACAACAAACAGGAATTTAGTTCAGTTACAGAGACAATAAAATAGAGAATGGTGCTCAAGGAAAATGTTTCTTAAAGCAGTGAAGTAGAGTGAAAAAAAAAAAAACCGAGAAGAGAATGAGTGTATGCAGATGCTTTCAAGGATTTTGACACTTTAGATCTAAATAGTTGATTTAGAATTGATTGAAATGAAGTCATTTACCATCTCATTCCTGAACTATGAATATTACTTTAATCCACAGATTTAGATTTAATGGTCGATTAGTCTAGGAAGGATGTACAAGTTACTTTAATCTGACATTTCTTGAACTGATTTTCTTTCGATAACTTTTTATCCAAACTCCAAAGAGAGCTAGGGTAGTCATTTATGTAACTTTTATGTGGTAAGTCTGAAGCAACCCAATCTATAAAATGGACACATGCTCAGTCAGTCACTTTGTCCCTCAGCCTTCTTGTGTTACATTATAGTTATCTTTTACAAAAGAAATATTCATGAAATAGGTTCTGAAATATGTAATTGATCAATTGTTATTTCATTCGTTTTTGACCACTTTGAAAGAAAAGATAAATGAACTTTAGAGCGGAATGTGACTATAGCTGTCTTTAGATATTATTTACAGTGTAGTTTTTTAAAAACTTTCAGACGAACTGGAGCTGAAAGGAAAAAACTTGGTTGATCTGAAAAAGAGGTGCGATAATCTGAAACAAGACTCGGAGCGACTTGAAAAACTTCTGCAGAAAGAAAGAAAGATAAATTCAAAAAAGTTAAAGAAACTTGAATCTAAGGTAAATCTTTTACATGCACAATGTTGAGATTCTTTGAAAATTTCTAAAACATTTTCATTTTACATATATTTAGAATTGACTGCCATCCTCAAAAGAATTGTCAATTCTCATTTTTTTTAAGCTCATAGTGATTTTTGAGTGTGTTTTTTTTGTGTTTTGCAGTGATCTTTTAGTGGTTTTTCTTGTTTTCTGGTACCATCTGTGACTCTGTCTAGGATGTGTCTTATGCTAGTGTATTAGAAAGTGTCCCAATAATCGTTCTTCCCTTTTGTCAGTGATTTTACATTAGTGAGGAGGTCTCTGCGAATATATATATATATATATGCTTTGAGACCTCTGATAGTTAGTCGGATGTTTTGTTTTTTGGTTCTTTCCAATGCTTTTTCATAAAAAAAAATTCCTTTATTCGGTAAGTCTATCTTACCATAGAATCTATTAAAGTCCAAAAATCGTACCACTTTCTTTTGATTTTTTTTTTTTAGCATAAACATTCTACTTTGAAGAGTATCAAGTAATTGTGCAACAACTTAATGTTGTCTGACTTAACTTTTTGTACTCTAATTTTACATCTTCAGGAATGTTTTACAGAACTTGAACAAAACCTTAGTTCAGATAGATTTTGCTGGAAATCTAAATATATTCTTTTCAATTTCACAGGATTGCTTCACAAATGATCAAAATGTTTATTTTGTTTCTTTTTTTATTTCATAATTAAAATTTTGGGGATGCTATAAACTTTGTGTACATTTGAAAGGGGTTTTCGTTCTGCCCAAATAATTCAAAAGACACCACTTGCTGACCAAATGCTTTATTATGGCCTAATTGTGATTACTGTACATGTTATGTCAATAGGTAGAACATCTTATGAAGAGGAAAAAATGGCGTTTTGAAATCCTAATTGATTTAGAGTTTGCCAGAGGTCTCATTTTATCATGTAACACACTCTTGTGTTTTAACTCTTGTACCTGTACTGAGAATAATTATGATGGTTATCATGATACAGTAATAGTGATTTTGTGGAAATTACAAATTCAAACTCATAGTGTTTTGCAAAAAACAAAGCTTTTTACAATGTTTGAATATTCTGGTGCATACACACAATGGCATTGAAAAAGAAAAAAAAAGTTTGAGTTTAAGACAGCTTTAACATGAGAGAATCTGTAAATGAAAATTTTTGGCATGTCTTTACAAAAAAATTGCACAATTTTTTTGTGGATGGTCATTTGCTGTAAAGAACATCTTATTGAAGTTGTTCTTTATACTGATCCTTTGTATATAACAGTTTTATATCGTTATATTTTAAATACTCACTTAAAAGTTGAGTAGAATATCATACCTCAGGCAAAGTGCAGCCTGAAGATTGTCATTTCTAATGAACTTTAAAGAAATGTGATCTTATAATGTTTGATATGCATCGTAGATTTTACTGGTGTGACTAGCAATATCATCTCTTTTATTTCTTCAACAGCATCAAATGTCAATTTACATCCTTGATAAGAGTGTGTCCAAAATTAGAGAATTCATCCAAAGAAACACAAAGGTACTGATGCTAACATCAGAGGCATGTTTATTTCTATTAGTTCCATGATGGTGCAGTTTCTAGTTGTATTACACTATTGTTTTTTTAAATGAATCAAGATACTTTCTCCGTGATTGACCCCAGTGCTGCTAGATTGGCTAATCACTTTAATTTGACTTACTGTGTCAGTTTGAATCTCTGGGCAAAATGAATCATTTTCACATAGGCCTAAATTCAATAGGTCAGGGTTAAACAAGAGACTAAGATTTCAACATTTTATTAGTCAAGATCCTCAAATGCAAGATACTGTAATTTCTGATTAATCATACGGTGCTCAGGAGGCTTGGGACCAAGTAAGGAAATGCCTGTCTTTATATAGAAATAATAAAAGATGCTTTATGAGTTTCTTCCCTTATCATATATTTTTTCAAAATGTTCTTTTCTTTTGATGAACAAATCATTTAAATGAATAATGTGATCTTCATTTTTTTTTTTGTTCTCTTTGTTAGTTGTTACTTTTTATTCCAAAATAACGTTTAGTCATTATGAGAAGGCGAGCAAAATGAGAAGGAGGAGACTGCAGATGCCTGATTGCATAAGGCACTGGCTGAGTCATTTTCCAAGTCCCTAGCAAGGCAGACAAGCAGCAACATTGCATCACCTCACCTGTGCTGTCCCCAAACCCTACCTGTCTGTTGTAACCAAATGAAAAGCAGGATTGGTAGTGTTAAGTCTATTGGCTTTGGCAAACGTTTAGTAGCCTCAGTTCTTTTTACTGTAGCCGAGCCCTCAAACACAGGGAGAGATGGAACCCTTTTACATGCCTGACCAACAGCATGTGTCCCTATTAGAAGTTTGAGACTCTCTGATGAGTTTTTCAAATGAACTATTTGAAAAACGGTATCTCATTCCCTTCCACGGTAATTGCTACTGATTTCAAAGCATTGGTTAGATGATGTAGCATGTGTTTAGAGCATACTGTTTATGAGAGAAAATTCCGTCATTGAAGGTGATACGTTTACTGAAAAGCATATGTTTATTTGGCGTGTGATGAACTGGATTCTACTGTATTTCTATATTGTTTATTACTCAATGAGCTCATCTCCTTAAAAAAGAAAAAAAAAAATGAAGACCTTCCAGTCAAATCACCTTTCATTTGTTGATTTTGTTTCAAATACAAAACAAGCAGATAAGTGCAATCTGAATGTTCATGAGATATATGTATGTATTGGCAACTCAAAATGAGATGTTTTGTGGAAAAATCGTGATGGAAAAATGAGTTGTATGCGTCCTAGAGAGAACCAGCCATAGGTTTTAAATGATTGCAAACAATGCAAGACTCTCCCTCAGGTGAAGAGAGAATTTAGTAGGCCTATATGTAAAAAGTTGATAGTTATGATGACAACAATGCCTTTATTTATTGCACTTCTTCCCACTGCAAGCTATGGCATTTTGTTGCGTCACTACACATCTAATGTTCATGATAATGTAAGTCGTCAATTGATACACTACTGATAAACTTGGCAATTTGCCTAAGCTTGTTTATCATTAACTGGGGATTTGAAAATAAAGAGCAGCAAAGTGAATGCAATGCATGCATGAAACCATGTAGTTTGAAAGATAAGAACTCATGTTCATTACTTTTCTTTTCAGTTGTACGATAATTGCAACTTATATTGGGATTTAGAGTCTACAAATGGAATTTAATTTAATTTCTTTTTTTTTTTTTGGTGTTAAACTCTGTATAAACTCTCTGATATATTTGGTCATCCTTTAATAGAGCATTGAAAACATTAAATTCCACACCATAGCCTAAGGACACTATTTTTTATTTCAACTCATTGCATACTGTGTGGATTGTCGAGAACAAACAATGTCTACTTGGGTAAAGAGGAGAGACTATGTCTAGACCTTGATCTATATTTTTCTACCATATAAAGGAGTATCAAGATCCTGTGTCAATATTATGACCCATGCATCAGAACCCAATAACTTTGGCCAAACACGATTTAACTTTTCAAAGTAGTGTTTCCTTAAGAGGATGAATTTGACCCCACAACAGTCACTTGGTTAAGGACGAAATCAAGAATAATATGAAATATCTTCAGACAATATTTTGTTCTGTCATAGTAAAGGGAGCATATGCCTTAAGTTTACAATGATCGTCCACATTTTATGAAAAAAATACCCACTTTAAACCAGTGTTTTCATCAGCTGACGATTGCACTAAAAAATCTTTTATGCAGATTACACATTATAGCCGCAGAAAAATGAAAATTACTTCCAGTGAAAACCAACAAAATTTGCATCCGTTAGATGTAGATTCCCTCTCTGAACTACAAAGAGAATCTCCAGCTTAATACTATAATACTATCAGAAAGTTTACATTTTGCAACGCCTTGTATTGTTTTTCCCTTCACTTATGGGTATCAAAAAAGGATTTATCGTGAGCTTTAAAGCATGGAGCATAAATCTAGTTAATGCATGATTTTTAGAAGCCCAATTTAATGCATATGGCAGAAATCAATCTTACTTTATTTTACCAACAGAATGAAGGTTCACTCCAAGGAGATACGAGTCTGGGAACTGAAACTTCTGCCTCCTCCTCAACAGCTAATATCCTTTCAGAGGATATAGCTGACAAAATGCCAGAGCCAAAAGCCTTAGAGTAAGAGATTTCCATGCATGAATTTAAAAGTAAACTTATTAGCTACAAATATTAGTCAATTTACCCAATTAGGCTATGTGTTCCACAGTTTCTCTGATGACCTGTTCTATGGTAAATTCTGTATTTATAATAGAAATGTTAAAGGTATTTTGGAGAAACTGAATCTATTTAGTGCCCCCGAGCATTAAAATACATAAGAACGGCAGACAAGATAGAGATCTAGAGCGATACACATAGTTTTAAACAGTATGGTGGGATTATCTTCCAAAATAAAATGCAAAAAAGCGTTTCAGACCTTTGAAAGTGTTTAAAAGATGAAAATATTTAATAGATGTGAAGTGATACAATTCCACCAGATAAACTCTAGATATAATTACTAAGGAGCAAAGGCATCTCTAGTGCTAAGGCTATACTAAGGCTAGTAACTATACTAAGGGACTAAACTAACTCTACTCAAGCTCTAGGGAGGCAATTACTGGACAGACAAGGAGGAACAGAAATACAGGGACGATATACAAAAAGAATGTGCCCTGATCCAGGAGCCTCGCTCGGACTAAATGTGAACATGAATACCTTATGACTAAACAGCTTACCTGCAAGGAGGTCTGCTCTGATTTGTAGGAAAGGGCACAGAAGATAACAATAGGTACAAGGAAGGGACAACTAATGAAACACGTTTGACAGCTTCAGCTTACATTCACCACAGTCGTCCCCTCTGTAATTGATCAGGATTGAAGCAACATGAAAACTGTGTACCTCAGAGAGATTGTTATAGGAAACTGCCTAACAAAAGATTCTTTTCCCTCCCAAAAAAGTACCAATCATATCATCTTCCATATTAACTGGATATGACAACCTCATTCTTTAAATTCGTCCAATCTCTTTGCTTAAAATTTATTTAAATATTTCTGCAGTTGTTGTTCCTATTATTGTAACATCCCTGAGTTATTTTGAATTGTTCCATACTCAAGTTTGATCTGAAATATTTCATCCTGACTCCTTTTAAGATGTAACTTATGCCTGGGAACATTTTTCTTTTAGCCTTGACCTGTGTTATTGATTTTAGAGCATTATCCGCTAATTATGTGTAGTCACTGTACTGCAGAAACTGTCAAAATATTTATGCAGAGAAGCAATTCACTTATGTGCATCATCTGTTGTGGTATTTGGCTCATCTAATTAACTTACCACATAGTTTTATAATTGTATTTTCTAGGACACACATTTTTTCACTTGATGGAGTTTCCCAAGGAGAGTCCTTATCAGACTCATTGGCATCTGGAACTAGAAGAGCAGCAATATTAGATTCTATTACAAAAACAGGATTGCTTTGTTGATTTATCCCAATAATTGTAACATTTTTTTCTTTTTTCTCATCTGTGGATTGGGGACTCAGGGGTAGGGAAAGAAAAGCTAGGCACACTTTGAGTACAACCCAACAGACCACAAGGATCCGAAATGCAAGGCACTTTTTGTGCAAACTGACGGACCATAGGTCCACAATAACCATTCTATGAAGGTCTTAAACAGATCGAGCAAGAAGACCACTTTTTTTCTCTTCAATCTGCGAATTGGAGACCGGGGGTAGGGAAAGAAAAACCAGACACTCTTTGGATTCAAACCAACAGACCACAAGGATCTGAAAAGCAAGGCACTTTTTGTGCAAACCGACGAACCATAGGTCCACAGTAACCATAACATAAAGGTCTGAAACAGGTCAATCAAAAAAGCTGTATCCAATAGGATATCCATCATTGTGCAACACATCAGATGTCCACCTCCCTCATCCACATTTCACCTAAACCAGGTTGTCTCCTCTTGACCCTTGATACCTCGGCAACATTTCAGCCCCTTTGTTTCTCTTGATTGTATCTGTTGATCACTCAAACATAAATTCAAAGAATACAATGGCGAGCATGACACTGGGCTTTCTTTTGGTGGTGACCATGAAAATAAAAAGTTTAAAATGGACATTTTATCACTCAACAATATATCCTTTATACCAATTAGGCCCTATGTTGGCATCACCAACCTCTGATAATTCGCCCGCTATGCTATCCAGCCCTTTAACTGGCAATTCATTATCTTTCACACGTTTAGAACTGCCTTCCTGAATTGCCACACTATGAATTCCAGTTAGCCTGAACAAGCAGGCAGTTTTCAGGTCCAATTGCAAAATCCAACCGTTTTCAAGTGTGATATCACGGCTCACGCCATGCGGTTCACACTCTGTGCTTAAAATTCTCACAGATTTTTCTGACATTTACCACAGATGGCTTATTTAAGTTTGTTTGCATAAAAAATCGGCGGGATTTGGCTGTAATTAGAAACAGATGGGCTTTTATAAATGTTTGTTTGTCTACCTTTTAAAAATAGATTTTGGTTTTTCTTAGTTATCTTATATCCTCTTTTCAGCATGATCTTACCTGAACAAAAAATTTTGTAAGGACTGCAAGCAGCAAAAGGATAGCACTTTGTCAGACATGCTTGGTTAAATGGACACATAGTAATGATAATCATACCAAACGTCCAGACAGATTGTGTTCTGTTAAAAGGAGAGTAAGCAGTGCTAAGGAGATCAGGCAGTTAGTTCTCTGTTAACTGGATAAAAAGTGGTGAAAAGGATAGCAGTTGACCAGACAGATTACGCTCTGTTTAATAGACACAAATGATGATAGGGGTAGCAACTGACCCTAGTCGTCAAGTCACTGGACAGAAATTGGCAATGTTGAAAACAATTGTCTAAAATCAGGTAGTGGTAACAACGACACAAGGAGGGCCTTGAGATTAGTCCAAATTTCTTATTACTAAATTGCATTTAGCACTTTTAAGAATTAGTATGTTTGTTATTACCTTCCTTTAAAGCCGTTATAGCAGCTTAGCAGCTCAATCATCAATATTTCACTCAAAATCAACTTGTTTATTTCAAGTTTTCCCTTATGTAAAGCTCACAAAAAGGAAGGACAGGATTGGAGGGGGGCTATACTATGATTTTAAATTCTGAATTTTTAGGGCTGACATAGAGTGGTATTGAGATAAATAGGGAATGCATTTGGATTCCCTTTTTCTTCACCTTACTTGTCTCAATCTAAGGAACAAAACTTTAGACAAACACAATGGAATTAGTCTAGTAGCCCTTTAACTTCGGATGTAACCTAAAAAAAATTAAAAAAAAAAACAACTCCGGCTTTGGCTAAATGGTAACCTCACCCCTAGACCACCCTGCACCCCACCCACCCTCCATGTTCTTCCCCTCCAACTCTTCCTTCTATCCTTAACTTAATCAATCTTGACCAACTGCTCCATGTGTTGGTCTGCCCTGCCATGTAGCCTTAACGATGCATTGATTGACTTATTGCATGTAGATTTACTGAATCCCAAAATCTGGCGAGGGAGTTGTATTTTTTTTTTAACATTTATAACTTCTGAGAGAACGTTTTTAAGCCATTTAGTGGCAATTTTATGTAGTTTTAAAGTGAATTTATAGGAGATTCATAAAAAAATCTGTGGCTCAGAGTTAAAAAAACAAAACATCCATCCGTGGGCTAATGATTCTCTGAGTTCGAAAGGCCTTGTATCTCATGAGTTTTTTTCTATTACAGAATGCAGAAAACGTTCTCTTTTGGGATTATTAGCATTCGGAATTTAGTACATCTAACCTCTGAGCTGGTTGCTTTCTTATCTGGCACTCATCTTTACACTGTTGACAGTCAGGTAAGAGGGAGTCTTCTCTGGCCTGAGAAATATTCATTTTGTAAATAATAAAGATTAGATTTTTTGTATACCTGCTTATTGAATTTTTAACTTTTTTTGACCTTATCAAAATTTTTGCTATGCAATAATAATCATCTAGATAACTATAAGGATATATAATTGCAAAAATGCAATTAGTGTCCAGACAAATTTACCCAATCACCCAAATAAATGGCAATCATCAGGTTCAGAGAAACAGCTATATTGTTTGCTGTCTCTATTAACTCATTCAGACTTGGCCCGCAATGGGCCTTTGAGAACCCAAGACCGAATTTTTTGGGTCTTTTTTAAAAATTCAAGAAAAAAAAAAACTAAAAAAAGCAGCTTATTTAAAATTTTTGGAATTGAATTTTCAAATATAAGACTTGATTTCAAAACAAACATTGAATTTTACTTTGTAACTTGTTTTCAATGATTTTAAGTTTGTATTCATCCGTCTGAAGTGCATCTCAATATTTGAGACTGTAAATATGAACTCATTGACCAAATTAGTGTGATATGCAGGTTTTTTTTTTTATTGAAGTGGCTTGTTTTTTCTGAGTGAGGAGTAGGTGGATGAGGTCCATTTTCATTTTTGTATTCTTCTCTTAGCTGTTCTCATCACTCTTACTTTCACTTCCATCTTCTACCAGCTGTGCAGAATAATTCAGTTTCTGCATTACCTTGATTTTTTTTTATAAGATTTTTTTGGATTTAGATCATTTAACCCTACTAGTAGACCTTGAATTAATTTTGTCTGAGCTGGATTCAGATTCTGACTGCCTAGATCTAACAGAAGATTTATACACTCTGAATTTGGTGATTTCAGGATTTAAATCTGAAATTCAATTAAAATCTGACTGTTCATGAAACGTTTAAAAGAAATTTCTGTGTTTTTGACATGATCTAAACAAGCTACACTGCATGGGCGTAGACCTATATCTAGGTCTAGTTTTCAATAAAAATTGTTGGCATTTTCAGCTTGGATTTCAGTTCTTTGCATCTTTGTAGTGTAAAGGCAAACTTATCCCTAATTTCACTTTTTTCTTTTGATCTTACTAAAATCGTGGCTTATGATATATTCTGATTTTAGATGATTTTAAAAATATTTTTGATTTTTTAAATTAACACAACTGTTGTTATTTTGATTTAAAATTCGATACCTCTTTCCTCTATTTCCCTTTGGCTGATAGTGACATTGTTTTAGACTGACTTGCCTTATCAAACTATAGTATTGTCACAATTAGGATGGCAATCTTGACATATAAACACAAAACGTCTCGAAAAAGAAATTGTCATAACACTGACTTGAAATCTTGATACATGTAATGACAGATACTTAATTCCTGTGGTGGTGCTAAGTTCACCAGTAACATGATATAAATGTTGGAATATGAGTAGCGAAAATAGAATAGTTTAATCCAATTTATTAATGCACACTAGGCATATACATCACAGTTAACATCTTTTCATCTTTAAATGAAGTTGAAACTTTAAGATAATGATCCACCCTAGCCAATGGAGAATTAATCTCTTTCGCTTTCAAGCTCTTTCTTGTTAAGCATTCAGCTTCGACTGTCTAATTTTTTCCCTTGATTTACCACTATCCATTTGTAAACTATGCTCATTTCCTAACTTACACTCACATCCACAATCGAGCTTCCTTTCTTCTCAAGATCTAGACTCAGGCGACTAACTCGCCCTTTGGCACTTAATTGTTTTCTAACAAGATAAATACTCGAGCTCTATTCGTTTTAGAGTGCCATTCAATTTTAATCTTATTATTCAGTATTTCTCTGAGGCTAAAATTGACTTGGGATACTGATAGTGACCATTACTATAGTCCGTTTTTTGGATGCCAAAACATAGCAAAAAAAACTTTGGTGATAACATATAAATTAAAGTGCTAAAAGGAATTGAGAATTATTATGTAAGCTGGCGTAGATTCAATATCATTTTTCATTTATGTGAATTACAGCAATTGTTAGTAGTAGTATTAGTAGCAGTATTATTAGTAGTAGTAGCAGTAGTGGTAACTTTTGTTATTGCAGTTGCAGTGTTTCAATCGTTATTGCTCTTCTTCTTCTCCTCTCTCTGATAATTGTTATCACTAGTGTTATCATTATTATAATTATTATTATTATTATGACTTGGTCCTCTTTAGGTGATTTGTCTGGAACAGACATTGGCGGTCATGTTTCTCTACTCAAATCAATTCTCAGTTAAACCCATAAAGTTGTTGTTGCTACCCTTACCAATAATTGCCCATGGCTTAAGACTTTCAATAAAAGTTATTCTCTGTTTACTTCTACTGTGTTTGCATTCATTTATTCCAGTGAATGCTAAGTATTTTAAACCCTTGTGTCGGCAAATATGGCCTAAAAACTGTACTTGCCTCTGTACTATGGTTTTAATTAGTGATGGCTCAAGATTACCCTCTTTCAGTACCAATTCATTGGACGTGTTTTCTGTCCATATCCCCATTATTCCTCTGATAAACCACATCTCTAGTGCTTTTAGTTTTTTCTCTGTTTCGTTGTTTATTGCGCAACACTTACTACTATACAAAAGTACTGACCATACATATTCTTTCATTGCCCTTATTTTCGTTTTCATGCACTTATGTCTCTAATTGCCAATATTGGTTTCATTTTTCGGAATGTATCTTTGGCCATGGCTTTTTTTTTTTTTTTTTTTTATATATTTCACTTGAGCATCTAGCATCTGATGTTATCAGGTAAACTGGAAATTTGAATTTTGTAACTTATTGATTTTTTTTTTGCCTTGGCTGACGAGATTGCATTCTGGGTTATAGGATTTCTTTGAGATGACCATACATTCTGTTTTCTTTACATTCAAAGACAGGCCCATTCTTTTTCTCTCTAAAACTACAGTATATAAAAGTTTTTGGAGTTGTTGACCAGATTCTGCTATTAAAATTGTATAATTTATATATTTAAGATTATTAAAATTCTCTCCATCTATGTTTAAGCCAGCACATATCATCAAGATTCCTCATGATTATTCCATTATATAGGTTAAAAAGATCAGGAGATATTACTCATTCCTGTCTCACACCTCTCTTGATGGATTGAAATCACTATGCTTTTTTTCAATTCTATGATCCCAGTAAAATTTTTAATAACGCTCAGATCTTTCCCATCAATGTCTAAATTTTTCTAGTATAAAAGAACAGCTATAAATGTTTAACATTATAAGAGGCCTCAAAATAATCTATGAGTGTGAGATGGAGATCATTTTAAATTTCTATGCATCTTTCCTTAGGCCTTGACAAAGTGAATATCGCATTTCTAGTCCATTTATCAAGCACAAAACTAAAATGTTTTGCAGATATTTTTGGTCTTAGACTCTTGCGCATTCTATGCATCAAAACACACTACAGAATTTTTGTAAAATGGTTCTTGAACTAATTGTTCTATGAAGTTCACATTCTGTTGCTCCTGGTGTTTTAGGCAGTACTGTAAAAACAGATTACAAAGATCTTCTGTAATTGCACCACCATTGTAATAAGAAGTTTTGTTGTCAGATCTATTACTAGATTATCTAATTCTGTAATTATTTCTTTTGATATTTTACGGGTCCTGTGGCTTTTCCATTTTCTTCATTGCTGCCTCTACCTCTTCTTTAAGGATAGTTGGGCCTTCTATGTTTTCTCTGTTTAGGGTTTTTTGCACCTAAATCTTTGGAAAGGTCTTCAATATACTCTGACCATCTGTTAAGTATCCCCCCCC
>BLXT01007613.1:471058-481155 GCA_019648995.1 Plakobranchus ocellatus | reverse complement strand
AAGAAGGGTAATAAAATCCAAGATGTGAAATTGTTCTTGATAAACCTTGTTCAAAATTAAATTTTTGAATGTTCATGACTGATTTTTAGATAATTATTTTACGGTTTCAGTTGCAGTTGGTTGGTTTTTATCGAAAGACTTGTTTTGATGTCATGTCAGAATGTTAAACTGTGAAAAGTAGGTTTGAAACAAAATATAGGGATTTGAAATTTTCCACCAAAAAGTGCATTGCTGTCTGACACGAATTTATTTGTGCTTTTCAGTTATAGATCTTGTTGAATATTGCCTGTGATTAAAAAAAAAATATTAAAGAACAGAAATTACTCCAAGTCTCGCCGAAAATTGAACGAAAATTCCATTAATTCAATTTCAGAACAGCAGTTCAAGCTCCATGATTATTTTGATCTACAAGCTCATTAACATTGGCGGTCTATCTCTAAGAGTTCTCTCGTACAATCTCACAACCATTTTTTTATACCCATCGTTCAAGCTTTTAGAAAATAGTGCTTATACAATGCATAGGCTGATTAGTCAATATAACACAAACAAACTATTCTAGAATCTACCGTCTCATGTAATCAAAGATTGTTAAAATATTGACCAATCAAATACTCTCATTTATTGATTCTCTAAAACGTAAATTGTATCCGGCACCTGCCAGTCGTAGCGAAAGCTTATCTGGTCACTATGTAACAATCTAACAACTTCCTATAAAAAATATTCTCACACCCTCGAGAACCTTCTATAATTTATTCTTTCGGATAATTTCACAAAGGTCAGCTCGTTCCACCTGTGACCTGTTGCCTAAGAATTCAAACTTTGACACACGTCATTTTATGCTTATCTCTATCTCTCCGTCCCTTAACTTTTCCAGTTGAAAACAGATACCTGAGGCTTTCATGGTAGTGACAAATTCATGTACTGTTTTAAAGAAGAACTCTTGTTTATCAACCATTACCTTTGCTAAATAAGATATGCCTAAAACTGACTCGTCAGTTGCTGTTTTTTTCTGTTTTCGTAAAAAAAGAAGAAATGACTAACTTGCTGAAAGAAATTACGCCTTCTTGATCTTCATTCAACAACTAAGCGAAAAAACGATATTGAAAAAAATTCAATAAAAAAGGTAGGCAATTACATAAGCAAACTGAGACTATTTTATATCTTTACACCGCAAGGCAGATACCCCCCCCCCCCCCCCCCCCCCCAAAAAAAAAAGCCTAATTTGTAAAAAAACAACAGAAAAATTAATTTCTTTTTTATTAAAGGGGAAAGATCTAAATATTTTACTTTAACATGTTGAGGACTACAGACTGTTTGTGGGTCATGGAACTCACCAGACAAAAATAGTGAGTTACATGTGTTATCTATCTTATCTCTTCCAATAGTCTTCAAACAGAAGACTGGCGAGTAAATCTAAAACTTAAGGGTTCCATATCTTTAAAGGCTAAGTTTCTATAGTGTCTCTCTCTGAATAAAACTAACAGCGGCGACGCAGAATTCTTAACACATTCTAATATTTACTCTAGAAAAAATAGTATTGTTTAGACATTTGATTCTTTTATTTGAATATCTTGAACACATTATAAAATCAAATGGCGTAAATTGGTTCATCATGGAATATAGTGCTATTTCTTTTTACTCTGATTTGAACGTCTACAACTGAAGTTTAGGTGCAAAGTTTCCAACGCCCCTACAGACATCTGTTATAAATACAAAGGATTGCTTGGCTGGCAGGTTTTAAATAAGTTTGGCTATCTTCAGATTAAAAGCGGAATCATTCATTGATTAGGATGATTGTGCTCACCATTTATGCCGCTGTTTTGATTTTTGCTGGTAAGTCCTTATTACCTTTTGTGATTACTTCTGTTTCCATTTCTTTATGTATGTGGGTTTTTTTTTCAAAAATAATTTTTTTTAGACTGTCATTCTCTCTTTGTAGTGCTGTCATCGGAGTTGATATATTTAACTTTAATTATTTCTCAAACCATTTTTTTTTTTTTTGGTGTCTCGCTTTTCTAATAGTTAAAATTGATTCTCATTTTTCACAGAGTAACCTATTGAATCAAGAAGAACAATTCAATAAAATAGGCCGAAAGTTTTCTTTAAGCCTTTCCTCGGTGTATTTCAAGAAACTAAGTTCAATAAAATCGGCTAGATCAATGCCCAAAACGTCAACTTACATTTCCTCAGTGCATTTTTTTGTTCTTAAACACAAAATGTTGAAATAACTGAAGGAAAATCTTTAGTCCTTTGTTCACGTCGGTTCAAATATTAAATTGTTTTTAGACAGTTAGAAGTAATCAGTGTTTGCCTATTCAAATTGATGCGGAATAACTTTTCATTTGTATCTTTTAACCACTAGGATTTTTTTATCTTTTATTTTGTAATATTTTTAACTGGGATTTCCATATTGGTTTCATAGGATGCAGTTCTTTACGTTCTGTTATTATAATCATCCTTTGAACTAGTCCTTCAAAAAAAAATCCAAAGGGTTCAGCCTAGGAGCAATGAAAGAAAAAGTTCGATAATTTTTACACTTTTGGCATTGATTCTTAACATAATTTAAAAAATATTCCCTGCTTTGTTAACAATTTTTCGTGTGTGCTTTGCAGTTCCAGTCGATGCGAACCCAGTCGCCTTCAAATGCCCGTCCCATATTCGCCAAGGCGACACAACATTTGTCAAACCTTTCAGAAACAAATGCTACAAGTTCCACGTCCGTCCAGACTCCAGAAAACAATACTGGGAGGCGCAGAGAGAATGTGAGAAAGACAAAGGCAATCTCGCCATGCCAAAGACGGCAGAAATCAACCAATTCCTTGCGGACTCGCTTTTAGGCTATGATATTGAGGAGGAAGTGTTTATAGGGCTTGACGACATGGAAAGGGAAAAAGATTTCAAATGGAAGGACGGTAGCAGACTGATGGTGCCAAAGTTTTATGAAAACTTTGCAGCAGGTACCGGGATTTTCCGGAAGCAAGAGGGACAAAGCAGAGACTGTGTGACCCTTGACCCTGTGTCAAAGACATGGCGGGATATCGAGTGTCGCCGCAATATCCTGCAAAGACTGGTTGGGCATAAGGAGCAGAGGTCTTTTGTCTGCGAGCATGAAAGTGGTGGGAATGGGGATGTTGATGATAATGATGATGACTCTGATATTGATGACGATCATCCGTCTAGAAATGGTCTCTATCCAGATGATGAGAATTATTTCGCTGATTCTGATACGGATTGGAGTGATCCTGAAGACAACGATCCATCCAGCAATGGTGTACATAAATCCGGTGATTTTGATGACGATGCTCCATCTAGTAATGGCCTGTATCCAGATGATGAGAATTATTTCGCTGATTCTGATACGGATTGGAGTGATCCTGAAGACAACGATCCATCCAGCAATGGTGTACATAAATCCGGTGATTTTGATGACGATGCTCCATCTAGTAATGGCCTGTATCCAGATGACGAAAATTATTTCGCTGATTCTGATACGGATTGGAGTGATTCTGATATTGGTATCTCAACTCCTGCTGACTGGAGTGATCCTGATGACAACGATCCATCCAGCAATGGTGTATATAAACCCGGCGATTTTAAAACCGACAATCCATCCAGCAATGGTGTACACAAATCCCGTGGTTTTGGTGACGGCGATCCATCCAGTAATGGTGTATACAAATCAAAAGGTTTCGATCCTAATGGTCCTTCCAGTAATGGCTGGTATTCAGATGATGATTTTGGTGATTCTGATTCGGATTCAGATTCTGATTTTGGAGATTCAACTCCCGCAGATTGGAGTGACTGATAATTGTAACCTTAAAACTGGTAAAAATCGGACAGGCTGGGGTTCAATTCATGAAAGAATGAAAACTTACACATTCTGGACGAGGAGAGTATAATTTTTTTCTTAATAAAGTTATTTTACATATTTTATTCAATTTTTTGCTCTATTAAACTATTTTTTTGTTTGACATCGTTGAAGTCCATTGAATGATTTTAACAAAGAAAAAGAAAACGTTGTAATATTTTTTTTTAACCGGATGTTAATTAAAGAGGCATGCGAATGCGAATATTTAAACGAAAACCAAGCTACTGTTTTTTTTTTCGTTTGGTTTTTGTTTTTGTTATTTTGGTTTGTTTTTATTTATTGTTTTCCCTTCGAGTCAACTAACATCGCAGATAGGTGCCTGGACAGTAAGACAAACAATACAAAATTGCTGGTTAGGCAAATTGTATTTTTTTTTATACAATATCAACCAAGACTTACGTCTAAAGAGCTTTTAATAAATTTTCTTCCATCATCAGGCATATGAACTTTCTCGAAGAATTTTTTTAAAAAGTACTCTAGAATAACCATGAGTCAAAGTAAGATGCCACGTTTTATAAACGGCATTATTATTGGAGGAGCGCAGTATGTGAATATTGTTTGGAATCTCCATTTTTAGAGCTGGCGGGTTCTGTCAAAGTTCTTTCCTATACAAAGCCCCATATTGCCCGCAGCGAGACAGAGGAAAATGCGTCTGTTTGATGCTCTAAATGGTATCCTTGGCACCAAAAGCCGCATGCCCTTAAAAAATTATCCTGTGGGTGCTTTTACTTTGGTCGTCTTGCTCGAAAATTCTTAAGTAAGTTTGTTTGCATCGTATAGGTCCAATCGTAATGTTTTTTGCTTGATTGAAAGTGACCTTTTGGCAAAGTCTTCATGAATTTCATTGTCCAAGAGTTCAATGTAACTGAATCTTGTGCGGAGTTGATATTTCAGTACATCTAAATTAAAGCTACTAATTTACTAACTGTTTTGATCATTTTAAGTACACGGTTAGCAAAATAATAAATATTATGTATTGCAGCTGGATTATAGCTACAGATGAACAGGCCATTTAGGCCAGTATAATAAATTAGTAAAATGGTCATACTATATACTTTTGTGTCTGATATTTAGATATTCACCACCAGTTTCTAAATGGTAACCCCAAACAACTGTTTTATATCCGGCCCAATCAATTAAAAAGAAATGGTTGTCAACATTGAAAGCACCATTTTCATGGAAAGAGCATTATCAGATTTACCTGCACCGTTAATTTACGGCCTTATGTGATGGTGGCGTTTGTTTTATTATTTTAAATTATTTTTGAGGTTTATTTATTTCTATATTTTCATAATCCAGCGTTATTTTTCTTTAATTTGTTCTCAAAGGTTGGGATGGATAAAAAAAAAAATCAAGTAGATTTTTACGATTTCCGAAACAGCAGGAAAGTAAAATTTAGACCAAGTGAACTTGAATTAAAAAACACAAAAGACATAGAAGGAAAAAGATTGCAAATTCTATGATGATAATACACTATTGAAATTTATTTTCTCCTTATAAATTTAGGAATGTTGAATATTGAATTGTTTTCGACTTGACGTGGACTAAGTTCCCTCATACCGATCCTTCAATATCCTAACTTTGAAATAAGTGCAAATGAGAGGTAACGAATTCGCATTTTTAAGGTTATTAAAAAAGCATTTAAAATTTAAAAAAATGTAAGTCATTTTTTTTCCTTTAAAAATGTTAAATGGAATATCCATCTTAATCGTCCTGGCCTTTTTATAGCAACGATAGAGAGGAAAGAAATGAGATAGGAAATAAGCGTAAACATTCTTTTTATAGATCCACATAATTATCATTTTGACAATAATCCAATTTCACTCAAGGGGAAAACCCCACATGCTTTTTGGAATATTTACTCAATCACGACCTTTGATTGTGTAGCGATTGCGTAAACGCGGAATTGGGGCTTGGATGTAAACAAAGGCAATAAGATCTAACTGTCTGCTTAGTGTATTTGCGTTACATTTAGACCCAAAATGACTTTCGGCATAATCGGGAGACAGGCCCACCGACTTAGTCCTTTTTGTCCAAAGAGACACGGTAAATCAGTGACTATAGAAATTTTATAAAAGAAAAATACCTTGCGTTCCGACTTACTGTTAGATACAAGCATAATGCATGGTCAGTTTTGTAGACATCGGTTAAGAAATGAAAATTAATCGATAGAGTTTTAGTTGAGCAAAACAAAAGCAGTAAAATTTGGTGAAAACTGACGGTAGTTATTATTTAACAAATAACACGAGATATCGCGAGATAACATGAGATATCCTGAGATAACACGAGATATCATGAGATAACATGAGTTAACATGAGATATCATCAGATAACATGAGATATCACGAGATAACATGTGATATCACAGGATAACATGATATATCATGAAATAACATGAGCTATCATGAGATATCACTAAATTGTAACAAGTATCACATCAACTGCACCTGGCAATCCATCCTCAACAAAACCGAATGGTCAAATCAAGTAGATTCTTTTACGTTGCAAGCATCAAGTATATATATATATATATATATATGTATATGTATATATGCATGTGCATATCTCCTCTCTCTCGACCGCTCTCTCTCTCTCTCTCTCTCTCTCTCTCTCTCTCTCTCTATCTATCTATCTATCTATCTATCTATCTTCCTTAATTTTTCCCTATGTGGACGACCTTTTTACGTAGTTTTCTTTCTTCTTTCCTGATTCCGATGAGATTTATATCATGTGTATGTTTAACATCTCCATGGTTATGATTTGTCTTATCTTACCATATCTTTATTTGTAATTCTAAGACAATGCTAAAATGAAAGGACAAGATCACCACTTAAATATCTTTAAATGAAGCTATAAAAAAGCGAAATGTTTTGACGTAGTTAAGGTATTTTTTTCACTTTCTAACCACCGTTACATATCATTCCTAGTTGCCAACTGCTCTCTTCTTCTTTAATTTCTAAGATACAAAGACTTCAATTTCTATTTTAATTTAGAGCAACTGCTTTCCCATTTTACAGCTCTCTTGCTCTCTCAAACCTAGCCGCTCTCTGCCCCATCTCTCTTTGCCGTATTCTCAACCATGTCTCCCTCTCTCTCACTCTCTCTCTCTCTCTTTCTCTCTCTTTCTCTCTCTCTCTCTCTGACCTTAACCTCCTTTCAACACAATCGGACCCTCGTTTCTACTGGTGCAGCAATCGACAAGGTTTCTGTGCATCAAACGGCGAGCGATAGGCAAAGCGTTAATATATTCTCTGGAGGGACAAGGAAAGCACCATATTTTTTTAATAGTTTCTCTCATACCTATAGTGACTGCAGACAATATGGAAATAAACTTTATTTTAGCAGTTTGTTTCTTATGCACACTTTCTGAAAGTCACGGTAAGTTTTTGTGATTAAGTAGGTATTTTTTAAAAAATTAAAATTTCAACGGTGAAAAAATAGAAATAAAAAAAAAACCATTCTAAATATAACTGCCAGCACTGCAATAACATTAAAACTTCTCGCCTTTCCTACGGCTTCATCAAAACAGGAAAATAAAAGAAAGAAGTTTGTTTGATTTGAAGACACTCTATAAGGATTTTATTACAAATGGACCAACCGCCCTTCATCGCCAGTATACTTAAACTAATTTATTGTTCCCACGAGTGCTGCGGCTGTATTTTTTTTTTCCGGATTCAAACTGCAGTGATATTTAAAATATTAAAGAGTCATAACATCAGCATTTATGTAGTAGTAGTAGTAGTAGCAGCAGCAGCAGCAGCAGCAGTAGTAGTAGTAGTAGTAGTAGTAGTAGTAGTAGTAGCAGCAGCAGCAGCAGCAGCAGCAGCAGTAGTAGTAGTAGTGGTAATTCTTTATGTTTTTACCGTTGTGATAGTAGTAAAACTACTCTCAGTTACCATTCAAAAAGATCCATACTTATCACTGTGTGTTTTTATGTTTGAATATATTTTTAACTGACATTTTTAAAACGTTCTGCGTTGTTTGAGGTAGCTGGTTTTCTGTCCAATATAAAATAGATCAACCGTGCAGCCGATGAAAGAGCACGTTATCCTTGCGAAACTTGTTCGTAACGTATAGGTAAGGTTAACGGTAACAAAACCTGTACAAACTACTAATATTAAGATAACCGTTACCACAAGACATTCAGGAAAATATGCCCATGTTTAGACATTTTGATTTAGATTAGTATGTCTGTTGTCTATAAGGGAATTAGCGTAAGTAAAAATGAACAAAATATTTTTAAAATTTCTTTAGCATACGTTATTTCCAAAATCAACCTACCTCATATCCGTTGTGTCAAGTAGTAAATGGCTAATATCTAAGTTTGTTTCGTTCATTTTGCATTTATCTATCCATATGTGACAGTAACTAACCATGCACCGATACCTCTGTAGACTATTTCTTTTATCTCTTAATTTTGCAGGGCTTGAACTGACTCTGAAACGTGACACGTCCGTTTCGTATGGAGCCCGTGGAGTCTTCGGTATTTTGAAATGCGAAGAAAACTACCACGAACCAATAGGAAACGGCTCGGCTCCAAGTAACATATCCAGCATGTCAATTTTTAAGAAGTCACCTGGTGAGGAGAACGGGCCAGGTAAATTGATAGCATCCTTGACCTCTCCACAAGCATCTCTATCCTACACAGCGAAGGGTGTTGAAGCTAAAGGAAACCTGACTGAAGGTCGAGCTACGATAGAAATAGAGTTCTCTAGACAAGATGATTTCTTTGCTGATTACACTTGCAAAGTCCAGTCTGGGCAAGATGCCGAAAGAATTAATCTCGTGAGTATATCGACACTATTGCATCAACCAGAGCCTAGAGGAAGCTTGGCAAACGATGGTAGTCTCACCCAGCCAATGGCGTGGCAGCTTCTCTCCATGATGCAACAGCTTGATACAAAAATGTATTTATTAGACAAAAAGACAGATGAATCTTCTTATACAGCTTTACAAAACAGAGTACTATCGCTGGAGAAAGATTTACATAGTAAGGTTGTTAATCTGGAAAATGAATTCACAGAAAGACTTGAGGCGAAAAAAGCAGTAAGGCGTTCTCTTGATAAATTTGATTCCTTGGTCAAGCGTATGCAAGATAAAATTGAAAATACTATCTTGGAAAAATTGAATGAACTTGATGCAAAAATATCTTTGATAGATTACGGTGCAACGAAAATTTCAGCATCGTACATGAACGGGAACACGATTAATGTGAACCAGAGAGCCAAATCTGAGGTTGTTCTCTCGGACATTCTTACTCTGTCAACAAAAGCCGCAGCCGCTTTGAACAATCAGTCGGTACTTTTGTCATCTTTGGAAAAAAATATCACAATGCTTGGTGACATCTCTGATCAACTAGAAGAGACTGCGAAGAAAATGGAGGCAAAATTCAACAGCAGTTTTAAAGATATCCTCCGTTCAATTAATGATTTGCTTTCCAAAAATCAAGTCGCGACAGTGGAAGAAGTCACATCAAATGTGGCGGGTTTTATCGGCACCATATCTTGTCAAAGAACCTTTACAACCGTTGCAAATACGAGAAGCAAGCAGTACAGCATCATTTACCCTCCTGTGAGTGGAGATTTTATGTCACCTTACCTCTGTGACACAGTCACTGATGGAGGTGGCTGGATCATAATTCAGCGACGAAGCTCAAAGCCGTTAATTTCAATCGAACTTGGGCTGACTACAAGAACGGCTTTGGTTCTCTACAAGATGAGTTTTGGCTTGGGAACGAAAGAATCCACGCTATCACTAGTAAGGGCACTTATGAGTTAAGGATGGAGATAAGGCGCAAAGAACAATCAGCGTATCTTGTCTACAGTTCATTTTATCTTGATGATGAGGAAAGCCATTATACTCTAAGGATTGGTAGCCTCACAGGAGGTGATGATGGTGGAGATCCCATTAGTGGTGGGTCCAGAGATACGCCTTTTTCCACTTTTGATGCGGATAACGATGGGCGCCCTTGGGAAGAATGCGCCGTGGATTTTGGCGGAGGTTGGTGGTGGGACAATTGCAATTACTCAGGCCTCAATGGCATATGGCATAAAGATGGCAGTACAGAGTTAAGGTGGTTTTTCTCTCGCCATAGAGATCCAGTGGATTATTCGGAAATGAAAATTCGCCTTATGTTTTAAAGTTTCATTCCTTCAAGTTTTTTTTCGAGGGTGTTAAAATAAAAGAAGGAAGGCATTTGGTGTAGTTCTTTTTTTTTTTTTTTTTTTTT